>JAOVYX010000760.1:0-41941 GCA_035668315.1 Drosera spatulata
AAAAAAAAAAAAAAAAAAAAAAAAAAAAAAAAAAAAAAAAAAAAGAGCAGTGGGCATCAATGACTAAACGCTGCTGATGCTGTTATTTTCCGGCGCTCAAGTGGTGACTGATATCTTTCGCTTGTTACAGGAGAGTTAGGCATCCTTGGATAGGAGCAAGTATTATGACTCTCCAAACAGCAGCTGTCAGTAGGCTCGAAGAGCTAAGTCACAAATTAAGTGCGAACTCTAAAGGGGTGCGGGTTGGCAAAGTATATTACTCTTTGTGTATTTAGATTCTTTGTGTATTTTTTTTTATATTTTTTTCAAGTTTTTGTATTTTTTGATGATTTTTCCAAAAAATTATTTTTATTAAATAAAGTGAAGTAAACGGACATGAGAAACTTTTGGATATATATATATATATATTAAATTAGATTAGATTAGATTAGATCTTATTTTCTTTTTAAAGGTTGATTAGATTTTTTTTTATCTGTTAAAAATTTTAGTTTGTTTTTTTGTCTTAATTAAATGGTTTGTAGTTTACCACGCTGATGATTCTGCATCAAAAATGGTTCCACTTGAAAAAAATTGTATAATTAGATATATATTAGATATTAGATTAAATTAGACGTGAGTGCATTGTATTAGAAGGAAAAAACAGATCCCTTATGAATTATGTCAACTCAAACTGAAATGCGACGGATTTTGTGAACGAGAGATGCATCAACAATAACTCAATGAGCTAATTCATAGAAAACCCCCTCAGTATGGATCATCAAGGCTTCCATAACCATATTTCTACATGGTTCACTACGGATCATTTCCAATAACTCAAAATATGACTTACACCTGAAAATCCAGTGATCCATCACCAGAGCCTGGTTCCTGCTTGGCCTAAAGGCTCTTAAAACACAGTATATCGATTGCTCTTGAAAGGTATCAGATGGATCAACCCTCAACTTGATCTGCTGTGTGCTGTGGTGCAAGCAGCTTGTAATAGCCTGTTCAATTAAGCCGTCTGCAGACTGCCCCAAAATCTAGTCGTCCATCGCTACAGAGATCCCATATAGATACACACAAAACTGCAGGACAAAATGACTATTCAACTCCAGCTGAATAAACCATCATATAATACATAAACCAGACACCCGACAGATGATGAGAACATAAACCATCAAATCTGCTGTACTTGGCTGCTTGATCAAAATATAAACCATCAAATAGTCGTAGTAATACATAAGCTCTAATTCTATAACTTTCTCATTCCTTTTTCCTTCGGATATACGATGAGTAAAAATCCGGCTGAATCGATGATGCCGACCAACCAGACACCCGACGGATGATGAGCTCGCACTACCTCGGGCTCATCGGTCAATCATCCCCAAACCTAAAGCGGTGTCATTAGAGAGAGCTTGCGACATGATGCAATTAACACACCTCAATGTTTGTATATTTGGACTTAGGTGTGTTTCACGGTTAAGATTAATATTTATTATGAAGATGTATATTGATATAAGAGTCGAATAATTGAAAGGTCTATTATCATGAATTTGATCTTAATCTCAAAACACATTTACACTTATATTTTTCTCTCCACTGTTAATATTAAGTAGATTAAGTATATCATATTAGGCATTATCATTTTGTATTTTTGATTGATGTTTAATTGATTAATTTTTTATTGTTTTTGCTTTTATCAGCCAAGCCCGTTTCTTCCAGAATTAGGTCAAAATCAAAAGCAGCCATTTAGTCGGAAAAGGGCTCCGGCAACCCAACTCCGATCGTCGGCGATCCCCACAACACCGAATCACCAGCCCTAAGTACGAACAAGAAAGCGAATTGGGTCGCCTCGAATCTCAAGGTTCAATATCTCTGTCTCTGCTACTCCTTATTCACTCCTCACTGGATTTCACATTCTCAGTTTCCCACACCACTGCTTTGAGTCTGCCTTTGAGCACATAATGAACAGTTGATGAATTGAGCTTGATGGGTCGACGAAATTGAACAAGAAAAAGCTGCCTAGTATACCATTTGAACTAGTGGGCAAGGTGAATTAGCTGTTGGGTCTCTTAAAAATTCAGAAACTTTGATGTAATTGCTCAATGCCTATATGGGTGAGAGAGTTGAGGCCGTGCCTTGGCTTGATAACAAACCTATATGCTTTCGATTTTCGAGTTGCGGCGAGGGTTGAGATGCTAGGGTCGAGATGTAGTAGGCTATTCTCGAGTGGGGTTGGAAGGAAGGTTCGATCTTGTAATGGTTCTGATCATGATACGCTGCTTGGAAAGCTCGAAACTGCGCTGAAGGAGAACGAGGTGGGAGCTGCTATGGCTGCATTTAACGATTTCAGGAATCGGCATGGATACCCTGTGGTTTTGATAGTGAGTAGGTTGATCAAGCTGATGAGTTATTCCAATGATAAACGGTGGTTTGAAGCCGGGACTGATCTTGTAATGGCGATGGCGAGGAAGAAGCCGGATTTGGTACATCATGATGTGATGGTTAGGTTGTGTATTTTGTTGGCAAGGGCTCAAATGCCTGTTCCTGCGTCTAGGGTTCTGAGGTTGTTGTTGTGGAGGCGTAATTTGCCGCCTGGGGATGCGTTGCACCCGGTGGTTATGCACATGGTGAAGTCCGAGGTTGGGACGTGCTTAGCGTCCAATTTACTGATCGAAATCTGTGAGTGTTTTCATCTTCTGAGGGTTAAGAATCCTGACCTTGCAGCGACATTGAAACCTAGCACGATTATATTCAACCTTGTTATTGATGCATGTTTGAAGATTGGATCTTCGCTTAAGGGTAAACAAGTGATGGAGGCTATGGCAGGGACAGGGATTGGTGTGGTTGCTGATGGCCACTCTATTCTTCTGTTTGCTCGTATATATGAGATGAATTTTGAAAGAAATGAGTTGGAGAAGTTCAAAGATCACATAGATCAGGTTTCTCGCCCTTTGGTTCATCATTATAGGCGTTACTATGGGAGCTTGTTGCGCTTGCACTGCAAATTTAATGACATTGATGCTGTTGCCTCCCTCATAGTCGATGTGTATAAATCCCGGGAGTCTCGCCCCTTTCACGTAAAGAAGGATCATAGTATGAATTCGTGCATGGTGCATATTGGATCCAAATACTTGAGGGATGATTTGAAGATCCAGATCATGCCAGAGTTGTTGGAAATCGATTTAATGTTGAACTCGGAAGGCACGCCGGAGCTTTTCCAATGCAAAGATGGGAAGCTAGGTCTCAGCAACTCAGGAATGGCACAGGTCATGTTATGTTATTGGAGAAATGCAAGAATTTCTGATTTGTCTAAGCTTTTAGTTGGCATACAAACAAGGTCAGCTATGTTAGGGGATGAGAATTTGTGCATTGATGTGATTGATGCTTGCATACATGTTGGTTGGTTAGATACGGCTCATGACATTGTCGATGACATGGAGTCGGCTGGTTCCCCCCTCCCTAGTTCTACATACTTATCACTGCTGAGGGCTTATAATACTAAAAATATGATCAGAGAAGCCAAGGGGTTGCTAATTCAAATCAGAAGAGTTGGTTTGTTCCCGAACCTGGCAAGTGTGACGGACGTCTCTCAGTTTGTTTCTGAAGTTGCTCATGAAGCTGGGCCTAATATCGATACAGCAGACAGGAAATGCGCCTTAGGAGAGTGCTTGGTTCAAGGAATGAATGTTGAAAACTCTATTCCTTCTAAGCTTCATGAGCTAAACTCTGTTGTCTACTTCTTCTGCAAGGCGAAGATGATCGAGGATGCCTTGAAGACATATAGAAGAATGCAGGAGCTAAATGTCAACCCCAGTGAACAGACTTTCGCCTACTTGATACAAGCATATTCCTCTTTGGGAATGTATCGTGAAATCACCATCTTATGGGGTGATATTAAGCGGAATATGGAACATTGGCGCTTGGTTGTTGGTAGGGACCTGTATGAGATGCTGCTGCTAAACTTCATCCGCGGAGGTTACTTTGGGAGAGTATTGGAGGTCATAGAATTATCGACTCGCAATGGCATGTTTATGGACAAACGGATGTGCAAAAATGAGTTCTTCAAGCATCATCGGACACTTTATCGGAGATTGCACGAAATGGATGCAAAAGATGAAGTTCAAAGACAGAGGATCCAGCAGGTCGAAGCCTTCAGGAAATGGCTGGCGAGTGACTAAACAACCAGGTTTCGTGGGTTGATGCCTGATATTGTCAACATATATTTTGAAAAAGATGGAAAGCTGGTATCTTTAAGCGCATCGAGCTGAAGCGATATGTGACTTCTCTCTTTATTCGGATGCTGTCGTGAAGAGGTACTATGGCAAAGCTAAAGCAATGTGAACTTGCTGTAACTTATAAGCCCCTTCGTTCTCATAAGTTTCTAGTCTGAACCACTTAATGTATTCTTGTACATAAAATGAATTTCAGTAAAAAATGTGTATGGAGATCTTGGTTTCGACTTCCTTGCTGCTCATAGAGACCTGAGAAATGAGTATCAGGTGCTGCTGAACAAAAAATGAAGTGACATGCTACTCATGAGTTCTGATTTGGGCTTAAAATCTGTTCTTACCTCATTACCGAGATTCTGAAAAAGACGCGTTTGACGCGTGGGTTAAAACTCATGTGCCGTTTTACTAATTATTATTATTATTATTTTATTTTTTCTAAAGCATCACCAACCGTAGCGCTTTATTAATTGGTTTATTTTTTTAAAAATTTTGTTGTGGTGTAAAGCGTCACCGTAGTTAGAGTTTCAGGATTCTTTTTCATTTTTAATTCTTAAAATAAAAAAATTAATATCAATTTTCTATTAATCATAATTTTTGAATCGTTATCAAGATTAATTGGTTTCAATAGTGAAAAATGATTAACTCGATTTTCTCCACAAAATAAGACCAATAATAACTATCTTTTAACGACGTCAAAATATTTTTCTCTATATTCATTTCGACGTCGTAAAAAAATACTCATACTTGGTATTGTTTTGTATAGAAAATTGAGCTGATCATTTTTTACTGCTGAATCGAATTAATCCGAATAACGATTCAAAAGTTATGATGAATAAAAGATTTATATTAACTTTTATATTTTAAGAATATAAAAAAATAATAAAAAAACCTAAAACGCGTTGGGCCACTGCGCTTTACACACAAAAAAAAAAAAAAAAGAACCTAAGACACATAGACAATAATTTATTAGTAGTTTCCAAATAACAAAATTTCGTTTCGAAATGAATGTTCCCCTCACGATTTGTGCAAAAGCCGAGATAATTTAAAGAAATATGAGGAAAAAAAAAAAAGAGGAAAATATAATATCAAGACTAAAAAATGAAACATCCAAAGCAACTTCATTCACAATATTTTGGATGTAATAGAATGATATTTGAAAAAATCAATTTCCAAAAAAAAAGTTAAAAAAAAATCAACAAAAGCATACAAAATCCTATATTAAATCAAATAGTTGCAATGAGTTTGATAGGAAAGAAATATGTTATTTCTATATCTTAATTATAATATGCGGTAACTCATCTCTGTTTTGTTACGGTGAATCTCACGTAAGGTCTTATCGTGAATAAATATCATAGGAAAACTCAACTCTACGTCATATAACCCAGCAATCCAAATCCAACCCTTTCATCTCAAATTAGGTACAAAGAAATAGATTCTCCGACAGTAGGCAGTCGTCTTGATGTTCCGCGGCGTGTCGGTGCTTCCTCGATTCTCTCACCCTCCTCGACCTTCACCTTCCTTAACCAGGTCTCTTTCTCTCCTTGATTCCATTTTTCTCGAATGCTGTGCGTGCACGATTCGGTGGCCAAAGTTTTCTGCTTTCTCAACTTCTCGCTTCATTGCCATCGTGTGATATGATGAGAATGAAAAAAGTTCTGATTTTTTGGGTCTTGAATGTGATTGGATTTGGAATAGAACAAAAAGGCATTTGGCTATTTGTTCAAAAAACACATCTAGGAAGATGCTATGAAAATTAGAATTCTCGTACTTATGAGCAGAGTATGAGCAAGTGAGCTTTGGGTTTGTTGGATGAGATGGCCTTTAAGGGTATTATAAAACCTAGAATTGTTGTTACTGATTTGATTTTGTTTCGCAGAATCTTCATGGCCAAGATGTCGAATTTGGCTGCGCCGTTGTGCCCTAAGTTCATTCCAGTGGAACAAACCGGGATCACCTCAATTAGTGATCCTGATAGTAAGTTCATCTCATTTCAGAAAATTTGTCACTATTTACTGATTAATAAGGATGCTTGCTGATTACTTCTTTGAGAGAGAACATGTGCTTTATGTTAATTCATCCATATTACTCGAATATAATTTCGTTGGTGTAGGATAATGAGCATGTATTTCTCCAAAATTTATTTGTCGAAATTGAAAAATGGAAAGTTCTCGTATCGGTCTTCATTTATGTGTTATCTCGTTTGATCGGCATGCTTATTTTTCTTTTCACAGGATTCAAATTCAGCATGGTATCATATAACATCCTGGCTCAGGTACTGTGGCTTTACTTTTATGTGCGTCAAAACCTCCCCTTACATGGATCACTCTTGGTTTATGAACATAGATCCAGGGCCATTTTTTGTTCTGAGTACCCCTTCAACGTATATTTGTGCTGTAGGTGTATGTGAAGAGTGCTTTCTTTCCACACTCTCCATCAGCTTGCCTCAAGTAAACTCTCTGATTCTCGACTATTCTATTGCTCAATGATTGCATTATTATATGTAAAAATAAAAAATAAAAAAATTGATAGCATTATTATACGTATCACTATGCAGCAGAAGTGGACCTGTTGAGTGAATGAAATCCATTGTCAGATATGGTTGAATGTATTTCAGAACACCGTATGTTGCAGAAATTGGCAATGGAATATGACGGCTTTCAATCCGGAGTTTGTTGCTCACTTTGACCTTTGATGGCTTAATCCCTAGAAACTACTGTGGATATTCCTGTAGGCAAGTTTGAAGGCTTAACAGATGAGAAATTAGTCTGAGAATGTAGCATTGTTAGTAATAGAAACCCCTTCTTTATGCGTAGACAGGATCATAATGATAATTATAACAGTCTAGTTTGAGGGCTAAAAGGAATTGGATGATATGCTTTACGATTTCATTCTGAGATTGGGTAAAGGTGGATGGTTTACCTTGTGGAAAATTCTGAAGGCGAAAGTCCTCCAAACTATGATGTTACCTAGAAATACGGATAGCATTTCTTCTATTTAGAACAAGTCTCCCCTATTGAGGGCTATTGTTTTGGCATCCTTGCTTTTATGATTAATCTAGTTTCCTAAATTCTTACAGATGGAAACAACGTTCTCAGGCTGTATTAAGTCTCCTGAAAAGCCTTGAGGCTGACTTTCTGTGCTTACAGGTTCGCAGCTTCCTGTTGCAACTACAATTTGGTTACAATCTAAAACTTTTTCTGAAGGTATTTTTCCTTCCTTGCTTCCGTGAAAATTAATGCAGGTGATAATTGTTACTTGACCAGGAAGTAGATGAGTACTATGAGTTTTACAAAGCAAAAATGGAACAAACCGGATACTCAAGCATCTATGTTCAAAGAACTAGACAGAAGCGTGATGGGTGTGGAGTGTTCTACAAGAACGATGTGTAAGTAGCATGTTGACTTCCATCAGATTTTGTATGTTGGGGATCTGGAGAGAAGTGTTGACTCCAAAATCATGATGCTTTCAGCCAATAGGAATAGAGATATTTTTTAGGAGCTGAAAGCCTTACATTACTTGAAAAACACCCTTCATACGACGACCGCTTCTTGTCAGATATGTTGTTACCACAAATAAGTTCTGATAGGTGTCTCAACTGCAGTTGGTTTGATGCTTATCAAAAACTATATGCTTTAGAGCATGCCATGCATGATACATGTGGTGCACAAGATACTTATTGAACGATCTACTTCACGCATGCCCATTTGTCTGCTGTGTTTCAGTGCAGAGCTGGTCTTGCAAGAGACTATTGAATACAATGATCTTGTGAATACGATTATCAGTGAATCAGATTCACAAGCTGATAGCAGTACAGGTTCCTTGGACAAGAATGGAACACCTGCTGAAAAGAACGAAGGTTCTCACCTTCATTGCTTTTCTTGTCTGTTTAAAATTTTCTTAGGATGGTTTAGATGATGTTCTTGAAAGGTTGTGTCTTCAGTTCATGTGAATTGTGCTTTTATCCCTGGATCTTTTTAGCTACGAATAGTCGAAAAATGTCTTCTGAATAATTGTAGGGAGCATTTACGACTTGGTTACTTGTCTTGTTAAAACACTTAGCCAGCTCATGTGTTGATTCACAGTTTTCAGATTCGATGCAGGGTGGTGCCAAAGTGGAACGTGGTGATCCTAATGACCCTCGTGTCAGACTGAAACGTGACTGTGTCGGAATATTAGCAGCATTGCAGCTAAATGATCCTTCTCGGCATATTGTTATCATTGCCAACACACATATTTATTGGTACCCTTGATCTTTTGTTCACTTGCTGTGTGTGTATTTCATATCCGTGTGTGGGGGGGTGCATGATGTGTTGTGAACTTGGTTTACTTTTTCTGTGGCAGGGATCCGGAGTGGGTTGATGTTAAGCTTGCACAAGTGAGGTACCTATTGTCTCGCCTGTCACTGTTCAAATCGCTCGTATCTGAAAAATTTGACTGCACTCCTTCTGTTCTTGTTGCTGGTGACTTCAATTCTATTCCTGGTGACCAGGTGACCTTTGATATTTTAGGGCACTTAGCATGGACTTGTGCCTCTTTCTTTTCTTTTCTTTTCTTTTTTTTTTCTGAATCACCAAAACGATCATGTAACAATCAAACTTGTTCTTCAGGTGTATCAGTACCTAGTTTCTGGCAGCCCATCAGCAATACCTCCAGTTCAATGCGAAGATGAGTTGCCGATTCCTCTTCTTAGTGTCTACGCCCACACAAGGGGGGAGCCAGCATTCACAAATTGCACGCCTGGTTTTACGGGTACCCTCGATTACATATTCTTCTCGCCTTCTGGTTGCATCAAGCCTATCAGCTTCCTCGAGCTTCCAGAGGCAGATTCCGCCTCTGTAGAGGGCGGGCTGCCAAACCATCACCACCCTAGTGATCACCTTCCCATAGGTGCCGAGTTTGAGGTCATCAGTGGCTGAACATGGCGGCACACAACTGTGCACAGCGGAAGCGATCAGCATAGGCATCCTCAGTTGCCATCTTCCCTCATGGGGAAGCTATGCCTACCAAATAGACCTTAGATGTTTTTTTCGAGTATGTTTCTCTTGCGTTGTCATGTTCATCTTCCATCCTTTCCCTGTAGTTTCATCTCCCGCCACCCTTGGCCCGAAAGTCTCTCCTGCTGTTTTCTTTGGCCTTCATTTAAACCTGCTCTTTGTGCATGATCATTCTTTGATTTGGTGCTGTCGAAAAGTTTTCGTCAGCATTGCTAGTTAGTCGGATTATGATATTTTATTGCTTATAATATTTGTCAGACTCATAGATTATTGATTATTACATTGAGATCGCACCATCATCGAGCGTCTCCTGTGCACGCTTATTCAATCCAGCGAGCTTGATATTATAGTCTCGAGTGAGATATGTAGTTAGATCTGCAAGGTATAATTGCCTTTGAATATGCACGTAGGTGAATTAACATCGACGAGTGCAGACTTGGGTCGAGAGAGAATGTGGACATGTGATTCCTGTGTGCCGGTGGTGGGAATATTGTGTTTAAGACAAAGCCTCTGACAGTGAGTATTACACCTTGTATGACTTGTGATCTTGATGTTGAATTTCATTCAATTACTAATATTCCCGCATCCAACTGTAAAGTTTAGTAAACCTATCTAGGCCGCGTACGTGGATAAGTTTTTGTGATCATAGAATAAGAAGTGTGCGTGACATAACTATGACGTCAAATCGTCATTCCCACTACGAAAAAAGAGACATACGAAGTTGCTAAGATATACGATTTAGCTGTTTAGTTAACCCTTTTTGGGATGCATACGTGGATAAGATTTCGTGATAGTAGGATTAGAAGTGTAGGCAACATTACTCCAACGCTAAGCACCACTATGTGAGGATAGAGACGTATTTTCATTGTCGTCGTTTTCTAGTAGCGGATTCCATGAATCAGCATATCCCAATTTTTCCCTCTCAACTAGTTGGTGTCCTGTATGGGTGCAGTTGGCATTTAAGTTTTAACACTCAAAAAGAGTGAAACAAACGGTCATTTCCTTGATTTATTCATTTATGATAAAAGACGTTTTACCAATCGCTGGGCCATATATGGCGGTGCCTAATTTATGTGGAGATTCAAAGGTCGTAAACATATGAACTTTTTCTAATGAGAAAAAATATGAACCTTTTTTATGTACTAATCTTTTGAAAAATATGAACTTTCCGAATTAGTTCACGATTTCTTATTGCATCCGAAGGATAACGGACTGAGTAGGAGGAGTCAAATGGTGGCCCTTTTCCCCTTGAGGTAAAGCTAGTCCATATTCCATACAAAAGGGAGAATGTGACGTTGAGGAAAAGCCAACTAATTTTCACATGAGCCGCGTTTCAGTATCAAATAGTTGGAAACAGCACCACTTCTGTGCTCAATAACCCTCAAAGAAACTCATTCAGTGCAACAAAGTTGCTGAACAAGTCCAAAGCAGAAACAGCTCAAAACAGGTAACAAAATCATACTGATTTTGATTCTATATGATGTATTTTCCGGAAGATTTGTTAGCAGTGCTAAGAATGGAAGATTAAATGGTAACAGTAGCTTGTTTAAAGCATCAGAGAATAGAGGGGAACTGGGAAGAGAACAGCTGCTTGCTTTTCTGTTCAAGAATTGAAGAGTCACACAGCTGATTAAGGTGAATTGAGAGCCCTTTTACTCTAGTTAGTAACTTTTCTGTATCTGGATTGGGTTTATGATTTATAAGTCAGGTGCTGTTTTTGAACTAAGCTAGAAGTCTAGACTTCTAATGGTACTTGTTTCATTTGGTTCATGAGTTAGATTGAAGGGCACCAAGCATCGTTCAAGTTTCTTACACAATGATGTATTTGACGTTCCCGTCAAGGATGTCTTGGTTCAAGTTTCAATGGGTTTCGGCTTACGAATTGTCAAGTTTCTTCTCCTACACTCAATAATGCGGGATCTTTGGTACTTGCTAATAATTAAGTATAGATGAGAGTGGTTACTTTCATATATATATATATATATATATATATATATATATATATGCATATTGATCATGATTCCGTTTCTATAATCTATTGATTTGTGCAGGGAGATTTTGAGGTGATTAGATTTCCCTCGTTCCTGTTGAGCTAATGACATTGAATTGAAGTGCCGCATATCTTATGCAGCATAGAAGCTTTTGATCTCCAATGAGATTGTCGTCGTTGCGAACAACTTTAGCATTAGTCTCTAGATGGCTAGACAGTCCCTAGAAGTTAACCTGAGGAACCGATGAAACTTTTGTTGCTTGGTTTTGCATCCTTAGATGGTCGTTGATGCGTTATTTGTCTGACGTCTTAGTCGAGTTTTCCCAACTATTGGATACTCTACATGTGCAGGATGGCTACAGCTGATTGGTTGAGACTCTCAATATGTGCTGTATTGTCGCTGAGGGTGATGACTGTTGATGGTTACACTGTTCCGATAACTTATGTACAGAGCGCGGTGGCACAAGGAGCTGGTCAGATGCTTGATTAGTTGTCCTTTTTTTTGGGCAAGCACACAATTCCTGCTTTTGAGTTGTTTATAAGTTTTATGCTCTTGCAGTTTGCTTGGATGGAAGTCCTCCAGCATACCACTTTGATAAAGGATTTGGCGCTGGTGTGAACAACTGGTTGATCCACGTCGAGGTACAGTTTTCATAGCAGACTGCCTACGCTTGACTGCTCAGTGATCAATTCAGAAGTCTTGGAATCATTTGTTGGGTACTCATTTCTGAATCGCGTTTAACCAGGGAGGAGCCTGGTGCAATAACGCCACGGTGTGTCTCTCAAAGAGGAACACCCGCTTAGGTTCCTCCAAGTACATGGACAAACAATATACCTTCTCCGGGATTTTGAGCAATTTGCAGAAGTTCAATCCAGGTAATACATACTCCTCAATAGTAAGCAACGAAATACTTCGGGGAGTAGAAGCATAGATCCGGAGATTCCCGAATAGGTCAACCTTTCGAACTATTGCTGAATCCATGGGCAGGCAAGACACAACCTGGCGAACTAAAACATCTTAGTAGCCAGAGGAAAAGAAAGCAAAAGCGATTCCCGTAGCGGAAATCGAATGTTTCCTTTATGCTAATTTCATCATCCTGAACTTCCCAATAAGGCGATTTATCCTTTACCTTTGTTCTTTCTAGACTTCTACAACTGGAATAGAGTCAAGATCCGATATTGTGATGGGTCGTCCTTCACCGGCGATGTGGCTGCAGTAGACCCAGTAAGCTTCATCTCATTCTACCATAAAAGGAAATCAATGTTTGTGTGAAATGTGAATTAACTTATGGTGTTGGTTTGGGATGGGCAGAGCACTAAACTGTATTATAGAGGAGCTAGAGCTTGGAACGCGATCATCAATGACCTGATGGCCAAGGGAATGAAGAATGCTCAAAATGTAATGTCCTACCTCAGGAATCTGCAATGTTTTCTAGTCCGGTCTTTTGATGTTTATCAACTTGCAATGTGCAGGCGATTCTAGGTGGGTGTTCAGCAGGCGGACTGACGGTCATCTTGCATTGCGATAGCTTCCGAGCTCAGCTGCCTGGTGCTAAAGTGAAATGTCTTTCTGATGCCGGATACTTCATAAATGCGTAACAGCTTCTTCAATTCTTCTGTGTAGTATCCATGATCCTGTGGAATCGTGATACTGATAATGTGTTTCTATGTAATAGGAAGGACATCTCTGGAGCTTCGCACATTCAGGATATGTATGTGCAAGTAGTTGCTACACATGTACCGTCTTTCTCTGACTGTTTATATGGATGAGCTTGGCATTATTGAGATAACATAATTTCTCATCCTTTTTTTTTTTTTGGTTGATTCAGCAATCCGCAAAGAACCTGCCTTCATCCTGCACCTCAAAGTTCAGTCCTTCATTGGTATGCATCGATATGGCTGCCGAATTTCTACTAGTATGTAATCTGTGATATACAATTTGCCCGTGGAAGCTTGAGTTAACAATGCACATGCAGTGCTTTTTCCCGCAATATGCTGCTCAAGGAATTCAGACACCACTGTTTTTGCTGAATGCAGCTTATGATGCATGGCAGGCAAGCTCACTTTCTCCTTAATCTTGTCGCCTTTCCTAAGAATTAATTACTCTGACAAACTTTGCCACGATATTCTCAAGGGGAATAAATCCGTTGAACTGAGTTTGCTAATGGTGCTTCTATTGTCAATTGAATGACAGTGGATAGCTTTAAGTAGTAATAGATGAGAACATAACATTACATCCTTCAGCATCGAACTCTTCGATTATGTTAGACTCGGTTGATTATAAGGTGCCCCTTGATTAATCAGAACTGGTGCTGATTCAGGTGAAGAATATTTTGGCACCAGGTGTGGCTGATCCGCACGGGACCTGGCACGAGTGCAAGCTTGACATTACAAAGTGCTCTTCAAGCCAACTTCAGACTCTGCAGGGTAAGTTCCTTACATAGAATACCTTTATAGAGCCAAAGGCTTTTTAAGAATATACGACCATGAAATGTTATGCACTTCAGAATTCGGACTGGATGGTTCTCTATGTGACCATATACTCAGCGAGACGTAAAATCTATTTTCTAACGCAATTTAAAAGGAGAGCTTCTACGGGTTCTTACCAGGGTTATCTATATTTTCAGGTTTCAGGACAGAGTTCTTGAGTGCACTGTCACAGCTAGGCAGCTCTTCGTCAAGAGGATTGTTCATAAACTCCTGCTATGCGCATTGCCAATCTGGAACACAAGAGACATGGTTAAGGAGCGACTCCCCTGTTCTCGGCGGAACGGTAAATCTCAAAGCTAAAGCAACTCGTCTGGTTCAGCTGCTACTTCCCTACAATATAGGCAATAATATCACTGCTATGCTTTTCTAAGTCTCTCCTACCGTGTTGAGTAATGTTGGCGATTTCATCTGTTTAATCTTGCAGAGCATTTCCAAGGCAGTGGGAGACTGGTTCTATGATCGCAGCGGCTTTCAGAAGATTGATTGCCCTTATCCTTGTGATAAGACTTGTCACAATCGTATATTCGAGTAATGATGTACAAGATATTAGCATTTAGCCAGACGTTTGTCGAGAATCAAACCAATGGCATATCTCTTGATGAATAAGCGAGACGCAAATGCATTTCGCCGTAATGTGATCATGATTACATGACATATTTTTCATCATATATGGAAGCATTCGATTTCCTACTACTATAGTATTATGTGTAATCTAGATGAAGCACTATGGCTTACAAGAGTTTGAATTTGTTGAACTTGACTTGTAGACTGCATCAGATAGACCATGGCGGATGTTGCCTTGTTTGTCCGGACCGGGTCCAACCGCTGCATGTGAACCTTAGGACCACGGTCTGGCTGGTCTGATCCAGCCTTTAGTTTTTATGTTTTTTTTTTTTCGATAGTTATCCCGGCCTTTAGTTGTTACGGTACGAGCCAGTAAATTATCCGTAACTGATATGGACCAAGGTCATATCCTTAATATGTTTTTTTTTTTTTTTGGAAAGGATATCCTTATTATGTTTATCGTCAATCACGTGACAAACGACTTGTGAACCAGATAACACCACCAAGACTGAACCGGAGTACTACGTAACACATTTATCAATGCCATAGAAGTATTTTAGCATGCGATAAGAATACATTACTTGAAATGTCACTGCAGGTAATATTGATATTGCTCCCTCAAATATAGTTATTGAAGTTAAATAATGTTACATAACATGTAGTAGCAAAACAAGTGTGATTAGAACAAGTTTGAGTAAAAACTTATTTAGGTGAAATGAAAAAGTGTTAAACATATTAAACCCACATTGAAATTTGGGTAAAACCTGCAGCAATATAAATAGATCATGAGCCTTTCCTATTATTGTTAATTTGTTTTAGGAGTGAACCTCATGTCTTTACAAAAAAAAAATTTGTTTGAAAATCTTTACTTTTCACTATATTTCTTTTGAATTAATTAATTGTTAAGATATGTGGACTTTATAAATATACATGTGCGGGCAAGGCCAGGCTTGGCTTTGGCTTTGGTGAGCATATGCGAGCATCTTTTGTGCGTATATTATTTTTGGACAAATTTAGAGCTAATTCTAAGTATTTTGTATCTTAAAAAAGTTTTCACGATTGTGACTAACGTAGGTGTGTGTTAAGGGTTTTGTATGATAGTCATGCCGAGTGCAAGGTTGTGGAAATGCTCAGTTACAACCCGTGAAAAACCATGTCGTAGCAAGACAGCGGAGGGGGCATTAGTTACAGCCCGTGAAGGTCTATCACGGACCCAGAAACAATTTTCATACCGTTTTTTTTTTCCTTATAAAAGTTACATCGTTTCACTTAGGGTTGTGATTCTTTAAATTTGGAACAACTTTTCTTATATATTCTTTATTTCAAATCAGATCGAACAAACAACGCATACCACATTCAACATCTTTTGATTATCAGGAGGAAATCTCCACGTTTAATACCAATTTCTCTCAACTTTTTTAAAATGATTTCAGGAGGATTTTTTCGACATCGTTTTCCATAATTCTAACAGGAGACTTAGTTATATTCTAGAGAGTTATTCGTTTATATCCTAAACGATCCTCGTATAGTCGAAGAGATAACGAATAAATCCTTAAAAAAAAGTTGAAATTATAATATCCCTAAATCTAAAGATTTGTGTTCTTGGTGTTTCACTCTTCGTCTCTTATATTTCCTAGCACGTGAATCTAATGCTATCTTTTGGTGATTGAGGTGGTGTTACATGATTGGCAAAGATAACCAAGACCACTATTCTTCATGACATTGACCTTTGTCGACCTAGGGTCTCAACTTTAAGGATCATAGTAGGCACTGATTGGTGTCAGTACGAAGTCAAACGAAGTCAAACATTTTCATTTTCAGCTGGCAAGATCCAAATTTTGAAAAAATTCTTTGGTGGGACAAACAAGTCACTATACAATTGAAATTGAAAGTTCATTGCTGGATGGATCTTGTTGTCCATCTACCTAATGTAATTGAATTGTCGGTGATTAGGTGGTGGCAAGGATACGACTGTCAATGTATCATGGTAATGTGAGCGCATTCGCATCAGAATGCATTAAAGTTCAATTTCCAAAAAAAAAAGAAAAGAAAAAAGCCTTACGTGTATAATTTTGTGAACATAAACCTTTGGACCATAAGCGCCATGGATTTGGAAATAGATGTGGATCCCTACTTGGGCTTTTGCAACAATATCGAGTTAGATGAGCTCCAATTACAGCAACCATGTTATCTTGCAACGGCCGAAGACACGGGTCCCTTACAAACACTGTCATGGCTTTAGCAATCTCGAAGACACGGCACTAATATATGTGGTTATAATCTAGTAGTAATAAATGATCAAGTTTGATTTGATTAGATAATCTCAACTTATGTTTTTACGAGTAGGACGAACATCGTTATCAAAGCAGCTGGCCCTAGTCTGGGTGAGACCCAAAGGGTTAATTCGTATCACAAACTTCTCCTGTACAGTACTGTATCATCTTTCATTCTCTTCATTCAACTAACCAACCATATCCCTTTCATTCTTTTTTTTTTTTTTTTTTTTTTGACTGAGGATATCCCTTTCATTCATTAAAATCTAAGAAGTCGATCTAGAAAAAGTAAAAAAGAAAAAAAAAAAGTACTAGTTGCTACTTGCATGGGCATCACAGGTAAGAAGTCGATCTAAAGAAACTTATGTGCATCACAAGATGGACACGTTCGTGTATATGGTCCCTGTTGTTTTTGATGCATGGGCGTTAGTTTCATGGTGTCCAAAACATTAGATTGAAGGAATATAACCCATATAGTACATGAATGATGCGTTTCCGAGGTGGCCATATCAACTTTCCCAAGTTATTGTGAAGTATTTTTGTATCTAATGCAACATGAGAAATGCTCCTTTTTCTTGTGCTTCCATTTAAGTTTCGAGCTGGGGGAGGTTGAGAAATAATGATCAAGCATGCAACGGTGGTGTGAATGTGTTGAGACCAAAATTTGACTGATTGTTAATGAATGTTTGACATCATCTTAAAAATTAGACATGAACTATTATTAGTATTATCATGTTTTCATTTTGTCTCCACAAATTTATTACTTTTAAAATCAGTCAAAATTCATCATTCATAACGATGCATATGTTATGTGACACTCTTTACGTTTTCTGAAAGTGTTTTTTCCAAGGCAAATAAGTGTCGGCTTTTGGGTTCTCTGCAAATATAAACTCTTAAACACACACATTTCTTGCCTCCCCGGAAAAGGCTCCTACTCTTCACCGGGTCACCATTGGAGCGTTTTATTGCCTTCAAATCTCAAAAAACCCAATTGGGTCATCCTCAAAATCACTCATTTCAATCCTAGAGAGGCTTGTAGGATCATCCCGCTCTATTTGTTTTTTTTAATCATTATGAGGTAATTCAAATGCTAATCACCCCTTAATTGAACTCCTATGAATCTAGAATAAGGATAGTACTTTCCTTTTTGTTTTTTGATGATTTGTTTTTTTCAATTATTTGAGACCAACATTTATTCTGTTCTTTCTCTTGTCTTTTTGTTTTTTGGGTTCTTTTTACTTTGGCCAGATTCTGGTTTGGTGATGGTGGAATGATGTGTTGCTTTTTGTGTGCGCTATGATGTCTATGATTTTGTAGCCTCACATTATTGTTTGCTATGGTTTCAATGCTATTCGATTCATTTTCAGGTTTGTTTGTACCCAATTGTTATGATTGTTATAGGGTTTGTGGGGAATTGGAAATTTGTCCTGTAGATTAAATTAGGAGAGTATTATAATATGAGTGATGCCATTCTAATATAATGAGTTTTAGTTTTGAGCACAATGAATTCATTTTAGACCTTCCCTAGTATGAATGGTTCTGGAGCCCAGACATCCATAAATCCTTGATTATGTGTTTCATCGAGAGCTTTTGAAGTAAAGCGTTCCAAAAGTGCCTAAATCGAAGAGGCGGAACCAGCCGCTTGGCTGATTGAATGTCTATCGTGTAGGGTTTAAGCTATTGTTGATAATAGCGGGCTTGCATATGGGATATATTGAAATGCAATCAGTTCCCTTATCTGGTCTTTGTCCTGCAAGTTAACTCATGAGCATTTTGCCTCTTTTATGCGATTCTCCTTGTGGACATCACATGCATTTGATTGAGGAAGTGTGGCTGTGTAGGACTACGATTGTGGGGAGGGATGCATTGGACTATGATCTTAAATCAAAATTTCAGTTATTGATCTGCAAAGGACCACTAATCCTTGTCTTATGTGATAATGTGCACCATGAAATCCTTTTTAATGGGTATTTTGGGACTGGATACTGAAGTAGTAATTCGATGGATATGCTAATCAAGTGAAGGTGAATTGTGAACTACGAAGAGCTAGTTCATGAAGCTTGTGACATAATTCAGCATGCTCCTAACTAATATTGTTCCTGAAGTGACCGGCATTTTTTGATGTAATTGCAGAATCCCTGATAGAAACGTACAGCAATGGCTAAAAGTGTTGGTTTGTACACTGAGCTGTTTAAAAGTTGAGGGATTATATGCTGGAATTACATATGTCACCAGCGCCGTGGCTAAAGGGGCTGGTAAGAAGTTTCATCATGGGAAGATGGTCATATCACACGACAACTCTAATAGTTAGGTGTTTACTTTATACCTATCCAACTTCTTGTGCAGTTTGTTTGGACGGAAGCCCACCAGCTTACCACTTCGACAGGGGATCTGGTTCAGGGATCAATAGCTGGTTGGTCCATATCGAGGTTATTGCTTTCATGCTTGTTACTTTGCAAAGAAAATCCAGGCATAGTTTACATCCATGTAAAATTGATGAAACCTTGAAATATTAGAGCTATATAGAGGTATCTCTTATACTACTAATATAGACATCTTGAGGGCATCAACAAATTTTTGGTGAGATAGAATTGATCCAACTCCTGTCCTGTACTCCTGTATAATGTTTTAGTAAGCTTGAATTCCCTCTCTTACCGGTCGTCCAGAAGGTTAGAGGCATCCAAGTTCATATCAATATGAGCAAAGCTTCTCTTTGCTGGCCTTTTTCGCTTTTGTAATTTTTTTGACGGTTTTTTTCCCCTCATTGTCAGGGAGGAGGATGGTGCCACAATATCACACATTGCTTAGATCGGAGTACAACTCGCTTGGGATCCTCGACCAAAATGTTAAAGTGGCTTGCCTTTTCTGGAATATTGGGGAACAATCATACCTTGAACCCAGGTTTGATCCAATTGCCATTAGATTCAGGAACAGTTTCCCCATCCCTTGGTAATTTACGTCGACGATGACAACTTGAACTCAACATTGTATCTCCCTGTTCAGACTTCTATAACTGGAATAGAGTGAAGATTGGGTACTGTGATGGAGCATCATTCACCGGGGATGTTGAATCTGTCGATCCGGTGAGCGAATGATATTCTAGTACTCTGAAATATGATTTGTCTTCATCCATATCAGCTATTCATTTTTATTTCCATTTTCTTAATTGCCGGTGATCAGGATACGAAGCTGTACTTCAGAGGAGCCAGGATCTGGATTGCTGTCATACAGGATTTGCTTGCCCGGGGTATGACATATGCTGAAAACGTATGTCGGTATAGTTCATCATGTTTGTATATTTATTTTGGAACATAAATACAGTAATTAATCTAAACTTTGCCACTTTAGGCTATTCTTTCTGGATGTTCCGCTGGTGGATTGACTTCCATTTTGCATTGTGATAGCTTTGAAGCTCTTTTACCCTCGGGCACTACTGTGAAATGCCTATCTGATGCTGGTTATTTTGTGAATGTGTGAGTCTCTGGTTCCATAATCGAGTTCACATTTTGGGCTGCTACCTTTGCTCATGTGATATAATGCCAGAGCTTCTTTTACCAGGAAGGACATCTCCGGAACATCATATATTAAGGAATATTTTAGAGAAATAGTCGAACTACATGTACGTCGCTCTGTTTCATGATCAATATTGACATTTATGCTTAGCGCGTTCTCTCTTTTCCTCATCATCCCATTTATGTCCGAATTTGGATCCTTCATTCAGGGCTCTGCAAAGAATCTGCCCGCATCCTGCACTTCCACAATGGAACCTTTTCTGGTAAGCTTTTTGGACTACTGGAAACTGATTGTTCTTATTCATTGAATCATCTTATTGTTCTTATGGGATGTATGTTTCGATGACCGTGTAGTGCTTTTTTCCTCAATACACAGCACCGCTGATCCGAGCTCCACTCTTTTTATTGAATGCTGGTTATGATTCTTGGCAGGTTTGTTTAGAAACTCTTTATCTCATTTATACTGTGAGATTTTTGTTTAGCATCAATGCTTGAGCAGGCTCACTTAAAGATGCTGATGCTCTTTTTTCAAAAAAGAAAAATGAAAAAAAAAAACATATTCCAGGTATTTATTTCGCTAGGCTTTTCCCTGTTTTGCTCAGATTAAGAACATTTTGGTTCCGGCCCCAGCTGATCCACATGGCTATTGGTCCATTTGCAAGATTGATATAAGGAACTGTTCGTTGACTCAACTCAAGACCATGCAAGGTTAGCATTAGCCTGATGTCGGTTCCAAATTGTTACACTTACGTAAAACTGAAAGGATAATGCATTGATGCCCACTTCCACAGACTTCAGGCTGGAATTTTTAGCTGCATTGACAGGAGCGTTGACGTCTCCATCGAGAGGAATGTTCATAAACTCTTGCTATGCCCATTGCCAATCTGAAATGCAAGAGACATGGCTTGGAATTGATTCTCCAATGTTGAACAAGATGGTACCATCTCTTGAAACTTGCTCTTCTGCTTCCATTTTCGGAAATGCCGTTATTCGTAAAACTATTGGCCTTCAAGTATTGTTTCTAATCTCCTGGGTTGCGACTGAATTATCTGGTGCAGGCAATTGCAATAGCAATTGGAGACTGGTTTTATGATCGTATTGGGTTTCGCGTAATCGATTGTCCCTACCCTTGCGACAAATCTTGTCATAACCGGGTGTTCGATCCTGAGGACCAGCTTAGATTAAAAACCACATATTAGGTTGACAACAAACTTAGCCGCCAAGCTCATTACCCATCATCAGGTTTCGAATTTCACATTCTTTTGATTCATATCAAGGTATATGCAAACAAAGGTGCGCAACAAATGCAACAGAAAAGGAAAAAGGGTAAGAGATAAAAAAACATTGAGGTCCTCAAAATAAGTCGGAAGGACATAGGGCGGAATTGTATGTAGTATGTATATCCATTGTATTGCAAACATTTATTGATTAAATATTCGACAATATAGTGGTTCGAGTAAGGTATCTACAATATAGTCGGTCATTCTCATTTTCTGATGATGTTCTATAGATGGTACTACTTTCTTTTGCTGAGTACTTCACGGGATCTTGCACAACGCTAGTATGCGGCTAGGCTTTTCTAGCCATTTATGTGGTTTGTTGCTATTCTTTGTACCAAAAATCGCAAACTTGTGTAGTAGGCTTAGTAAAATGATCATAGTTGACTCGGACCGGTGATTGACCCGACGAAACTTTCGAATCAATGTATTACTGGTTCGACCAGTTGAATCGATGATTAAACCGTTTTAATAATATTTTTAAATTTTTAAAGATTTATACATTTTATTTGATTTATATTTATTAAATATACATATTTACATATTATATATATATGTTTCTTAGAAAAATAACCTAATATATGTGTTAGTTCTATAATTAAAAAAACATGTTTTTTTTAAATTTTTTAAATTTGTTTTTTGGATCGATTCTATCGGCTGGGTTTTATTGGTTTTTTACTAGTGTTTTATCGGGTTTGACTGGGTCAATTGTTCGTTCGTTTTTTTCATTGGACTGACCTGACCAGATTATTGGGTCGGTCGCAGTTCAACCAGTTGAACCGGTCGGGTCGGTCCGATTTTTATAACTAGAAATATGATACGTGCTATTGTACATTGTCCGTCCCATAATAGGTTCAACATTTTGACTATACGTATTTTTCGATGCCTAGCACTTCTTGCAAAATGTATTGTGAAACATTGATGAAAGTTTCAAACGTGTACTCTAACCTTGGGTTACTGGTATAACTTGGTCGCATCGTTCAAACGAAAAATAAAACATTTTAAATTACATATTGAATAATGTAAAAAATCAAAATATTGCACATATATTGGGAAGGAGGGAGTATTAAATTCTTTCAGGTTGATGCTCCTTCACTGTAGGATGTAACCTTGAGTATTTACCTCTGGTATAATCTCGGTGCCATCGAGATTGTTAGATTAATAGTATCTGATTATGGTAGTTGACTTATGTGACATTAAGTAATAATAAATAAGGAAGATGGAAAGTTATCCAGTTACTTAATCTTCCTAACCTTTTGGCTTCTCCATGATTACAATAATGATTATCCATAAGGGTTGGAAACCGAAAGGTTGAAATGAGTCATCATCCCTTCCCTATATAAGGCCTATGACTCCATCTATGCATGGCCATCCTACAATTAAGGGATTAAGGTTAATATACAAGTACTCCACTTCTCTTCTCTTGTTGGAGCAATATTCTTTGGCGCGAAAAGTTCGTCGAACGACTACTGCAACATGATGGCTGGATGTAAGTAATCAATCTTATTCCGCTGCGTATTTTGGCTCTCTAAGGATCTTACAGAAATGTTATGGTGAAGTGAGTTATTCTGATAAGTATAAAGTACAATACAAAGTAAGTGCTTGATAGTTGTGTAGGAAAATGTTTCAAAATGAGAAAATGTTGTAATTTTTATAGTACGTTAAGAAAAGGTTAATGTTGTAATTCTGTTTGAAAGGAGAAATAATATAAAAAAAATTACCAGTAGATATCACCTAACAAAAAGTATTATTGGGAGATACCATCTCATTTTCTTTTTCAGGGAAGTATCCCACCAACGTTTTTTTCAAATAAAAACAATCAAAATGCACTTTCCCTGAGTCGCAATGTATCCCTTTTCCTTTATTTTAAATCAAAAAATCTTGCTTTCCTTTTTGCATGGATATAGTGTGATTTCTTTGCCAATTTACGCAAGATGTGTGTTTGAACCATTGAATTGAATGCTTGCATTGTCGGATTGAAAAAATCCCTCTCATGAGGTAATCGTTGGAACGACACCACTCGAACAGAGATTGGTTTGGTTCAATATTAGCTTTGCAAAAACTGATTCTCCAAACATAAGTACTCGTTCTTCATCATCATTCAAAGCCATTTTCTCATATTAATGAGATTCATATATCATGGATTCATGTACAACCTGTTATATATCGTTATAAATTGGTTAGTTTGTCAGTCCATCGTCGTTGTCGTCAGTTTTTTGTTTTTGTCGTCATCATCAGTTTGTTGTTGTTGTCATCACAACCCACCTTCAATCGTCGTTGTCTGTTCGTTGTCAATTCTTCCTCCTTGGTGTTTGGTCTTCATCTTCGTTTCGTCGTTGTCTTCAGCGGCGTTTTATCGTCATCGCTGTCTACGTCGTCAGTTCGTCGTCGTCAACTGCTCGTCGTCGTCGTCGTCAATTCGTCATCGTCAGTTCCTCGTCGTCACTTTGTCGTCGTTGTTATTAATTCATCGTTCTTAATTCGTCGTCATCAGTTTGTCGTTGTCAGTTCTGTTTGATTCAAAAATATAGAATTTAGGAAATTGAATTTTGGAGGTAATAATTGTATTTTGAAAAAGTGATCTTTAATTGATTATGAGATATTTGTTGGAATGAAATTATAATGAGGTGTTTTTGTGTAATTAAAGTTTCATAGGGATACTTGTCAAGAATTCTCTCAATAATTTATCATATGCATCTCATACTTCCCCGTCCCAATTCGACTGCAAAATCATCGTGTTTTTCATTATTATTCAATACGTATTTCAGGAAGCTACGTTTGTTTTTATCAAATAATATTTGATTGTTCCACAACACGTATTGAGTTAAAATACGTAGGTCAAACTATAATTGATGTTTCCCAATAATTTGCGAAAGCAACATATGATCGTCGTACGACATGGATCAAAGTTTGCTACTTTATGCTATCAAAAGAGAGAAATAACTACAATGATCGATATTTCAATATATGGAATGACCAAAACTATATCATATTATTTCAATACTAAGATAGAATCAATCCATTCATGATCCATCAATAAGGAACTGATAGGAAAATATGAAGAACAAGATCCAATCTCAGAAATCCCAGAGAACTAACATCAATACATTGTCCCCCAAAAGATCTACTCTACGATCTCAATAGAAAACAAAACAATACGAAGAAACACTCCAAGATCCATCAGAAAACTAGAAAGAAAGTTCAAAAAAGTGAGAATAAACCCAAAACTCATATGAAAATAGTGTTCTGATGCAGATCCCAATGATCACATGGGTTGCCTCCTAAGAAGCGCTTGGTTTAGAGCCTGCAACCCGGCTCTTGAAGGTTATTTAAAATGCTGTGGAAGCCCGACTTAATTCCAATGTCGTGGATGTCCGTAGATCGATCGTCTTCTTCTCTTGAAATTGTAGATCCAATTTGTAGGGTTTATAGAGCGTCGTTTCTTTTGATGATAGCGTTCTCTGTAAATTTCCTATAAAAAAAAACCTTTTCTGATGTGAAAGTCGTGGTATTTATAGGAGAGAAAGATAACAAACAATCCCCTTTAAATCTCTGATTTAGAATAAGGAAGTTACGTAGTACGAAGGTCGAGACATGACCGTGTTTGGGCTGACACTGCCTAAACCGGGTCGTGTTTTGAGCAAAATTGATTTTTTCTTCCAAGATGGTGCAAGGCCGTGTCACACTTGGCACAACTTGGACAGGCCGTGTGTCGAGAGCAAGACACAATGGAACACTGTCGTGTCTGCATGTGCATTTCATCCCCTTATCGTGTTTGGTCACAATACACCTATAATCATCACTATCACACCCAATTTCACTTCGAACACTTCTAATCTGCTATGTAGTACATTCCAGCGCTTCAAAAACGTCTTCTAATCACAACGATCATTAACACCACTCTTCTAGCGACATTTTGCAATAAAAACAGAAGTTTCGACAGTACCAAGCTCTAAAAGTAAAACCAAACTAATACGATTAAATAGACCATAAAAGGAAAACCAAACGTAGGTTCAAAAACGTAAAATAGCGTGTGTTTTGACACACATCAGGCAACCGATTGTGTGCCAATTTGCTCATTGAGGGAAGCTATTATGTAAGCGGCCTATGATGGTGGTGTGGTTGGACATTTTGGGGTTGATAAGACCTTTACGCTTGTTAAGGAGCGCTTTTAATGCCAGTGGATGGAGCTGGATGTTAGCAGGTGCAGAAAATGTCATTTGTCCAACATTCAACGAAGCAATGCAAGATTGTATTCACCGCTTCCCGTTCCACCTCCACCATGAGAGGATGTCAGCCTTGATTTCGCGCTGGGGTTGCCGCCCACACAACGAAACCAGAATTCAGTTATGCTGGTTGTAGATCAATTTTCTAAAATGACTCGTGTCTATCCTACTAACAAAACATAAAATGCATCTCAAGTAGCTTGATTGTTCTTTCAAGAAATCGTCTGGTTACATAGAGTGTCGAAAATGTTCACCGCTCATAAGTTTATGAACCACTTTTGGCAAACCCTTGAGCGGTTGTTGGGCACCAAGTTGCAGTTAAGTTCTTCACATAATCCGCGGAAAGATGGGATGCTTAGGTGGTGAATCGAAGTTTGAGAAATTTATTCCGCGGTTTGGTTGGGGATAGTCCTAAGTAGAAGGACTTGGTGCTGTCTCAAGCTGAATTTGCCTTCAATCGGTCCATTAACCTTACGATTGGAAAGACCGTATTTGAGATTGTTTATGGAAGGAATCCATTGATGCCACTGGATCTTGTGCCGCTTCAAGTTCAGAAGTGATTCAGTGTCGATGCAATTGTTCACGCGAAGCAAATCAAGCAGCTTCACTCTCAGATTCATGACAGAGTTAACAAACTTCCCATAAAATAGTGAAGACAAACCACGCAGATCTGGTAAGTCGCAAGGCCCGTGCGTGCCAGACACGACTGTGCACCATGCACAAGTCCTTTTTCTTCATACCGTGCTCAGCAACTTCTGGTACATCATGTTGCACGGCCTGTGCACACCATGCACGGCCGTGCTCTTCAGAAAATCAATATACATCATCGTTTTAACTCCAAATAAGCCGTAAACACGTCCTAATATTTTTGAAATCATCAAGCAACTCAAAAAAACAGTTATAGAACTCTTCATAAGCAACTCACTATCAAAAATGCTTCAAACTCTTCAGATCTGGAATGAATACACGAAATACGACAGTATCGACACTTTAAATAATAAAAGAAACTAAAATAACTCAAACTAACAAGAAAACTGGCACAAACAAGCAATTTTGACTAAGAAGATGTAGCGCGTTTACACACACATCAGCGCTCCATCACGAAATCGAAGGGGTGGTGATCTTAGGTTTGTAAGTTTCTCTAATATGACACTTTCTTGTTCATTAGTTTTGAATTTTAACGTGTTCTAATGTTTCTAAGAGCTCATGTCCCGTCTGCATTATCTAAGGAACAAGACTAACATGCATGCTCAAAACCATGATAATCATCAATGATTCACACACTAACACAACACAACGTAACTCCAAATCTCCCCCCCAAGCTTATTCCAAGCATTGCCCCCAATGCAAGAAAAAGAAAAGATTGAATTTAAGAGAGAAGAGTTGGAGTAAGCTCGCCTTGTGCGGTTGTCAATGCTCGAAAGGGACCTAAATGTGGCTTTATTCTTGATTTTCATAGGCGTCTTGACACATGTAGATGGTGTCACCGTCTTGTATTTGGACGTTTTGTTGATTCGTAAGTGATACCTTGAAAACAGTACATGCTAGCGCCAACATTAAGGCTCAACTGCTCTATCTTATCAAAATCATCATAGAAGCGAGGGAAAACAAACAAACCATGATCATAACTTGTACTAAGTGTAAAACAATCAAACACAATGCTCAAATTAAAGGATTATCAAGAAAATATCATACAAACATTTCAAAAAATACTTAGTGTGCTTGGTCATGAACTAGCTTCTTAGTAAGCTTTTGAGACTTCAAATTATCATCACTTACATGATTCATGTTATTAGAGCCTTTCTGTCATCCATTCAACTCACTATCTTCACAAAATCAAACATACAAGGTCCCCACCAAGCCACAACAACTTATAAAAGTGTAAAGGATACATAGAGGTTAAGGTTAAAAGTGATGTAACTTGTAATCTTGAATAAATAACTTGAGTGTTTGATCAAGATTTATTGTTTAGGACTTTATTTGGGAGGAAAATTTGTTTTAGAAGAGAGTTTGGGTGGTTTTTGAGGTGTTGGAACAAGAAAACATTGTAAAAAATGGTAAGTATGGTAGAAATTCAAGCAGTTGAAAAAGGGAGTGGGGAGTGACATGTTATGCTGGGGTGCCAGTAAGGAAGTGCTACAGTGCCGGACAACTAGTGGAGGGGGGCAGCTGTGGCGCCATGGCACCTGGACAGGGACGCTGCAGCGCCGGGGTGGTAGTTTGCCCCCGGTTGCCTCGGTTCATGTAGTTTACACTCAAGGTATGTTTCCAAGCCCCTAGACATGCGTTTTTCACCTCGTTTCGATTGTATTTCATCGTTTTTCATATCAAAACTTGTCTTAACATCAAAGCGAGTGAAACAATGAAATAAAAATCATGAAAGTTCAAACTATTCTTCGATCATCCGAGAGCAAATTTGAATTACCGTTACAACCTACGTCATGAGCTTCCATTACTCGAAATGCTACCTACAAAACATCAAAATACACAATCTAATATGGAGAAATGATAAGAAGCTTTGTCAAACAACTTATTTTGATTAAGAAAACTCCCTTTGGGTTGCTTCCCAAGTAGCACTGATTTAACATCCTCGGTCCGACGTCTTTAAATCTTCATCCCGATTTTGAATTCTCCTGGTAAATGCATGACTTAGGTGTCCATATCTTTGTCATTCCTTGTCTAATCGGAACAATATGATTGCCGAGAAGCCGCTTTTGAATCCATGCTTTCCACATTCCGTGAGGGTTCCCCGAACCTTCGTATCTATAATTGAGAAAAGACTCAAATGCATCTTAATAACCCTTAGCACGAGAATGACTACTGTTTGAACGTCTTTTTCTTTTTCTAACACGTGAAGTGTGGGTTCCACAAGATCTTGTCTTTGTTTGTACGGCTAAGGGTGCGACTAGTGCACTTGGTGCCAGTTTGTCCAAAAATATCTTGAACCTCTATTTGCAAATCATTGTTTTTCAAAGAGCGATTTCATTCTTTTCTTTCAAATATGCATTAGAGGACTTCCATTCCTCAATATCTTTTAATAACGACTCAATGACTTCATGCTGTTCCTTTAATAAAACTTCAAAGGACTCATTGTGGTCATTGGACTTAACATTGTCACAAAGAGATTCATGAGAAGCAGAGTTCATACCTTGAAGACAAACCTCAAGCTCATCTAAAGAATGTCTTAACTCACTTTGAAGCATTGAATCTACATTCTTCTACATTGGTTTGTCTTCTAACACCTAAATCTTATAACATGAATCATGAGCGCACGATGCTTGAAAGCCATTAATACCTTAAAGATGGACTCTTCCCCTTCAACCCGGATCTTCAATTCTCCACTTCTAATATCGATCAACGCTCCACCGGTTGCTAAGAATGGTCTTTCCAAGATAATTGACACATTATCATCTTTCTCTATATCTCAGATCACAAAATCCACAGGAAAGATGAAACGGTCGACCTTTACAAGCACATCCTTAAACACACGTCTTGGGAAAGTGAAGGAATGATCTGCCATTTGTAAGGTCATATGAGTAGGCTTGATGCCCTAAAGTTCAGGACTCCTACAAAATGAATAAGGCATCAAATTTATCGAAGTAGCTAAATCGGACAAAGCCTTATCGGCTTTAATCTTCCCAATGGTGAACGAGATGGTGAAACTCACGGGATCTTCGAGTTTTTGAGGGAGTTTGCTTTGTATCATGGCGCTATATTCTTTATTAAGCTTGACTTTCTCAAGATCCTATAAAGTCTTCGCTTCTAAGACAGGATATCTTTCGTAAACTTGACATAAGAGGGAAGTTGAGTTGAGGCATCTGCAAACGGAATATTGATGTGCAATCTTCAAAAAACATCCAAGAACTTCTCGAATTGTTTATCCAACGTGTGCTTGCAAAACTGTTATGGATATGGAATCTTGGGCACATAAGAAGGCGGATTATGTAATAGCTTAGATTTGGCTTGGCATCCTCTTTGATTTGTTTGGGCTTATCCTCTTTGATTTGTTTGGGTTCCTCAACCGCTTGTTTACCTTTGTCGTTCTTAGGCCCTCAAAATCTTGGAGTACTTTTCCACTTCTCGTTAGGATCCCTTGGCATGCTCTATGGGGTTCTTTTCCGTGGTACTTGGGAGTTGGCCTTGAGGGGATTAGTCAAACGCATTCCTCTATCCCCTATCGTCATAGGGGGAGAGGAATGCCCAACCGATCTCATTGTTTTTGACCTCCATGAATTTGATGTCATTTTGGGAATGAACTGGTTGGAAGGGCATAAAGCAGTCATTGATTGTAAAAAGAAGATAATAACGTGTAGGAGTCCTAAGGGAGGAAAGATTAGATATCACGGAGAGGGTTCAAAAGCAGAACTACAGCTGGTATCGGCCCTTGTAGCACGAAAACTGTTAAGAAAGTGATGCCACGATTATCTCTGTAGCTTGAAAGATTTAACGGATAAGGAGACGAATCTCTCTGATATCCCAATGGCGTGAGATTTCCCTGACGTATTTCCGGATGAGATTCCCAGGATGCCACCGATAAGGGAGATTGACTTCGCCATCGATCTGGTGCCAAGTGCAGTGCCAGTATCTAAGGCTTCATATAGAATGAAGTCTGCGGAGTTGAAGGAATTTAAGGGCCAACTGGAAGAGCTTCTTCAGAAGGGATACATCTGAACTCTTCTCCCCCTTTTTGTTTGTATTGATGCTCTAGGTGAGATCCTTGATAGCTTCCTTTAGTGTCAAGAGCTTAGCTGCCATGTTGTTCTGTGCAGTTGTGGCTCTCTTGAGGGTTGAATCTACCCTTGACTTCATAAAAGTGAGTCTCTTGTCATTGTTGAGGATGTGGGTCTGCAGTTGGTTTTGTGTTTCCTGAATTATAATCTGCAGCTTCTTGAATTTGATGGCTTGGACGTTGTGTAGCCTGTTGTAGTTTGCAGTAGTCCTCATATAGTGTAACGTCCCGGCCAATTCCTTACTACCGGAACGTCACCAAGAACCGCTCACCAGGCTGACAACTGGCCCCACAGACCAATACTAGTCCTTTCAGTGCATTTTGACCTCACTCGCGCACACCCTGGAAAACTTCCCAGGAGCATTGCTCCACATTAAGCACGCTTAACTGCGTAGTTATAAAGTGATGGGCTACCAAAAAGGAAGGTGCACCTTATTGGTATAGGTAGTATATTCAAACCATTTAAGCATTTCCTTGGGGTATTACATACACCCCCACTAAAAGAACGCAACGCCCTCGTTGCGACTTCAAGCACGACACACAGCCCCAGAACCTTCCCCTGCTAGGCGGCTGACCTGGACCTCTTGTCCATAGGTCCAGCACGCGGTCGCAGGGTTGCTCTAATAACATACTGTAACGCCCCAGCCAAATCGTTGCTACCGGAACGTCACGAAGAACCGCTCGTTAGGCTGACAACAGGCGCCACAAACCAACACTAGTCCTTTCAGTGCGTTTTGACCTCACTCGCGCACACCCTGGAAAACTTCCCAGGAGGTCACCCATCTTAGCATTGCTCCGCTTTAAGCACGCTTAACTGCGTAGTTCTAAAGTGATGGGCTAACGAAAAGGAAGGTGCACTTTATTGATATAGGTAGTATAATCAAACCATTTAAGCATTTTCTTGGGGTATTACATATAGTGTTGTTGACTTAGGCCGATACTCCTCTGGGTTTGCCTTACAATTGTTTGAAGCAAATCGTAGAAGGCGTCGAAGTAGTGCTCCCATTGTTTCTTTTCATCTACTATGTCATTTGTAAGTGGCTGCAAAGTTGCAATGAAATCTTGAAGAGCATCTTTGGTCCATTCCCTGATGTCATAGATGCTCTGGTCCATTTGTTGCAGCTTGTCATCAACACTGGTGGGCAAGGCTTCTGGTGTTTTTTTCAGTCTGTTTTCTCTTGGATGCAAACCTGGTTCTTATTGACACTGGAGTCTCAATGTGTTGTGGTAGCTTGACTTCTTCCATTCCCAGTTTAAGGCCTGCAGTTATTGTAATCCCTTATTCTCCAATATATATATACAATTTCACAAACATGTCGCACGAAAATCATCAAACGTTATGTCACGGTATTTATGTTATTTTTAAGAAAATTAAAGGATAATCCAATAAGTTTGATTTTTTTAAACTAAAAATAACTCTTTATAATATCAAATCAAATATTAAAATCAAAAAACAAAAGTGAAAAATTAACTAAGAAATTGAAAAATCTAAATACAAATACTAAAATGTCAAAATAAAAAAACCATGACGAAACTCACACACACAAAAGTTTTTAAAAGAATCTATTTAATATAATCTATTATCTATCTTTCAATTATACATAGAGTTTGGATCTATGACATATTAGTCCATTACATCTTAACCAATTCCAAAAAAAGTTCCTCAAATCTTCATAATTTCATTCCAGTTCTTCAAATGTTTTCTTAAGGGACAAAAAATAGTCCATCCGTTAAAAAAATTGTTAAATCTAACAGAGTATAACATTTCCAATAAAAAAATATTTTTCATGTGAGTGTAAAATGAAGAATTTCAGCAAACATACACAATATTCAATTTAAAATCAAGATATTTTTTATTCATTTGGCTGTATATTTATATAAGTTTCATAATTAGATTTAGTAGTTTTCTGTATTGATGGACTATTTTGTCTATAAATAAACATTTATAGGACTTTATTAGCATTAAAGGTTTTATATTCCATTAGATTTAACGGTTTTTTTAACAGATGGACTATTTTGTTCATAAGTAAACATTTGAAGAATTTGATTGGTATTATAAAGATTTGAGAGACCCTTTTTGAAATTTTTGTAAAGATTTGAGGAATTAATATGACATAAACCCATAGAGTTGTTAGATAGCTGATAGACAATAAACTATCCAAATACATGATTAAATGATAGGAGTATAATATGATTGAAATGAAAGCATGGTGGTATGTATTGCTCCCTCTGTTTCATAATTCTTGCAATATTTTATTTTTTTCAGTATTAAACTTGCATTTTGAGGTTATTCGTGTTAACGACGTAAGAAAATTACGCAACTAGATCAGGATTAAAGTATAAAACTTAAACTATCATTAGTGTTTCACGATAATTTTACGAAAAATTATGTTTGATTATCCCGCAACGCATGTCAAACTTTACATCGACATATGTCAAAATCAAAATGTTGTAAGAATTACGGGACAGAGAGAATAAGTAACAAATATAGAAAAAGTACTTATTCTCACGAAATAAAAATAGTTTATAATTACATGTTACATCACAATATTACTCATCCCAATAAAATTGTATTTATCTTAAATATTTTGCAAGTACCAATAAATTTAGAAACTTTAAAATAGACTACATCCGTTCACAAGAGATGCAACATTTTTTTAATTTGGATGTCCCATAAAAAATATAACATTTTCGTAATTGAAAACTTTGTTCTACAAAACTATCAAAAGACTCATATTTTTTTATTTTGTATCACATAAACTCATCTTCCTGTTTTTTTTCCTCTCTTTTCTTTTTCTCCTTTCTCTCTCTCACAAAACCAAAAAAACTAATAACTTATTTTTTTAAAATTCAACGTACACATAAATTCTCGATTCAAATCAAAATGTTAGAGATGTGAATACGCTTGTCCAACAGATTTTTTGAGTGTTCGAGTTTATTTATGGCATGAAACAACCCAGAGCATGGATCTAGCTTATTGATGATCAATTTCAAAAGATTTAACTTGAATAAGTTTCTTATTTTTGAAAAAAAATCCCGTGTCGTAGGACTTGTAGCTTGACAGTCTATCGAGTGGGTTCGTTTTTCTTTCCAGTTTCGAGTGTCTTTTTGGATAGTTATAGCGGCCCATAGGTGTATGATGTACCTTGTGGGGGAGGGGGAGAGGGCAGTCCCTTTGACATAGTCTTTTTAGGCAGTGGCCGTTTCGTCCATGGTCTATTGGATGGTCGGTGCAAGGCCAGAAATTTGAACACATTGATTCCGCTCGTTCCCATCCTTCGCTTCAAGGCTTTTCCCTCGGTGTGGTAAGTACTCTATACTGTCGGGTTACGAAGCTTACATTTGTTCACTAATTATGACGGTTCACCAGGACCTCTTTCCTCCTCCCTTTTCTGCTCACTCGTAGGGGTTTGGGCCCCCACAAAGGGGGAGGGAGTCGACTGAACATCTCAGCCATTGGCGGGAATTTCGCCGACATTCGATCCCCAATTCTTGTTCATCTGTTGAGTGAATGTGACCTTGTACGATCGTATCGAGTGAGCAACAGCTGTTTTATCACAGTACTGACTTATGGGCTAACGAGTCATACTTTGGCTAAGTATCCTACAAAGAGACTCCCGAAAGCCAGAAGTATTAAAGCAATGGCCATAGGAATGGGCGCATCATGGCATCGTAAGATGTCTCGCCCGAATGAATTAGTTGGTGCTAGAAATGTTAGAAAAAGTGAACGAAAAGAGTAATAAGAAGTGAAAAGGACAGAGACACTTCCCAACCAGAAAGCAAAGTTCCCACGATGGTATACTTAGTGTAAGATAGTTTTAAGATCACATCTTTAGAATAAAATCCAATTAGAAAAGGAAATGCAATTAGAGATACGCTGCCCATGAGCATAGCTAAAAGGGAACGAGGAGGCAAGCCCCCCCATCTTCCTCATATCTTGCTCATCCGACATGGCATAAATCCCCGAACCTATAGATATAAATAGTAATCTAATTAATATAGAAAATAGATTCGATTTTATTTATATATTATTCAAAATTGATTGAACAATGAAATAACATATGTAAAAATAAGTCATATCAACGAAAAAATTATATCATATCTTAATAATAGTTTGTAAAAAAACTCTTAACTATAACAGCATATATCATGGGTTTGGAGTTTATGTGGCTAACCACACACAGAATTATGTGTGGTTAGACCGTTGGATCCAAATTAATGGTTGAGATTAAAAACTCATTTTTTTTTTCAAAATGAACTTTTAATCTCAATCATTGATTATCGAATCCAATAGTCTAGCCACACATAAGGAATTATGTGACTAATCATATAAATATTTTTCCCATACATCAGTTAATAGTAATCCAATGGTTGAAATTGAGTACTAGTAAAAATATCAAGATTTAATTTTAAGAAATGATATAGTTGATACAAGTAAATACAAGGTTAAAATAAATTGTCAAATTTAATAAGTCTATATATGTACAAAAAGAATATCACAAATATATCTTATGTTTTATTTTTATTTTTTCGATCCCGTACATTACTGTACGGGTGGGTAGACTAGTTAACTCTCATCTCAAGTAACGCACATATTAATATTCCAGTATATATTCTCTTCGTCCAATAATAAATACAACAGATTGACTTATACGAAAATTTATGTGTGGGTTAAATTTTATATAAAGATTTTTTTATCCTTGAAGGTTTGTAAGAGGGAGGAGAGAGAAAAAGTATGGGAGGAGAAGTGATGATGAGATTAATTGAGGTATACAAAGTACTAAAAATAAGGTTTTTTTTTTGATATTTTTGAAGAAAAATAGTTTTCAAATAAGAAAATATTATATTTTTCGTCGGGTATCCTAAAAAGGAAGTATTATATTTTTTTTATGGGATGGATGAATTATCTAATTATAAAATTTCATCTTATGTCGAAGCATATGGAACAAACAAATCATCTATGTTTAAAAAAATCTAGATAAAAATCTGATAACGAGAATTATCAAATGGTGATAATTTTACAAAATATAAATACATACAAATTAGGTTTTTCTTTTTAATTATCAATTCGTAATAGCCATATTTTTTATTTACCCTTTGATTTGTTTTTCAAAATTAAATCAAATTCTTTCCCATCACATCCTTAACTTAATTAAATTAATAACCCTACCTATCAAATCTCTACCTCAATCTCATCATCTTTCTTGTCGTCGCCTCCCTCTCCATGCTCTCTTCTCCTCTTCTACTCCCTCTCAAAACATCTCATCGTCATCACTGTCGAGTTCCCAATCATTGAATACACCGCTTCTCTAACAAAATCATACCTTGAATCCTGAAAATGACATCCTCGATCTCTCACTCAAGGGACAAGTGGGGATCAGTCTATCCACTTAACACATGGACAAGTGGCCACCATGAAGGAATTGTTGAGAGCTTGGATTTCTTCGTCGTCCTTTTCAATGATCGAAAGCACCAGATCCATTGGCGAGCTCAGGGAAACGACAAGGAGGGTGCGGGTGTGTGCGGGTCCGAAAACGATGATACCCATCTCGCACTGTGATTTTCGTGTCAAGGTTTGATAGACAGGTTGAGTAGAGATCACTATCATCATATATGCACACTGATCTATCCACTTACGCACTGTGTCGTTGAGATGAGTGATTTGATTGGGTTTTATACGTACTGTTGTAATAATATATATTATATTTACATATATGAGCATGGTTTGTATCCTCCATGAGGTACACATGTATACTGTTTGTTTTGATGATGAAAATGATGAGGGTTAAATTTAGGATTGAGATGATTTTTTAAGTGTGTAATGATTATAATATTTTATTTTCTAAAACGATCATAATTTGAATTTATGAACTAATTAATAATAAAAATTTAGCACTATGACCTATTGGTAATCAATGAAATAAAATGACACTAATCCCGACAATTCTTTTTTCATTAAAAATTAATAAATTAGGGGTGACCTTTTAATAAGTTTAAAACATAAGACCCATTGATATTATGATTAATCAGAATACATGGACGGCTTAATAAATTTTATTGATTATTTTTTTTTTGTTTTGATTATTAATGATATTTTTTTAAAGGGAAAAGACTAAATCTAAAAATATCCAACCTTAAAAAAATACTTAGATAACTTATTCACTTAATAAAAAAATATAAATCTATAAATATCTGAACAAGCTCATCACTTTCGTTTAGTATATAATAAACGAAGGTGATCAATTGATAATTGTTTAAGTTGGATACGTAATTGTTTGAGTTGGATACCAATAACTGATAAATAAGTTTGTAAAAGAGAGAATGAATGGGAATGTTCCATTAATAAATATGTTTGGTTTTGATGACTAATAATAATTCTCTATTCAAATGTCTTATTAACAAATACACTTCTAATATTAAATGATAATTTTAGTAATATTTATTTTGTAAAATTTTCAATAAATAAGATAATTCATATCAAATATTACTTTATCACTATTATATTGTGTTACCTTCGTCCCATAAAAAACCGCAACGTTGGTTTAGGTCTGCGATAAAGTTATTCAAACTACGAATTGTTCGCGGAGCAGTCAAACATCATTTTACGCATAATTATTATGAAATAATAATGATAGTGTAAATTATGTGTTTCAATCCTAAATCAATGGCATAAGTTTTTTTTTTACATTATTCAAACGAATAACGAAATTTCTTAAAATACATGCTAAATACTAAAATGATGATGTAATCTTTTATTTTTAATAGAACAAAGGAAGGGAGGAGTATCTCACATTTTATCGTATGGTCAATTTTTATTTTTTTAATTTCGTGTACCAGTATTATTTTCAAAGGTTTTTTTTGATAAATTTTAATATTTTTCAAGTTATTTAAGATTGATTTATGATATTTTTATCATTTTTCATTCATTTTTAAATGTGTTAAAAGATTGAATTGTTTTAACATTGTTTTTATTCTTTTTGTATATTTTCGAGTGTTTTAAGATTATCTTAAATTTTTTTAATATATTATTAAATTTTGGAAAGATTGGAGGTTCTTATTTACTGGACTTTCTAATCATCAGCGTTTCCGTCGCCTATCCTGTGGAAGCGAAATTCACCTCATCTCAGCTCAAGTCCGGCGGCGGCTTCCGAGAATCTTTCCCCAGCTGCTCCGATTGACTGGTTTCCGCCGTCGACGGTCCACGTTGGCGCCAGCAATTCGCTAGACCTAACTTATTATCCACTCCAATTCCGATTGCGGTCAAAGATGAATTCCAACCGTGGTACTTCTATTTTCTTTTCTTTCGTCTTTCCCAGCGGGATTATCTGTGTTGTGTTGTTTTTCGCTATTTTTTTTTTCATCTTATGTTTTTTTTCCAATGAAAAATTGTTTTTTTTTTTCCACTGCAACATGAATTGAAAATGCAGTCAAATATTTATCCGATGGCTATTATGACGCATATGAGCCTGCTTCTGTCGACTTCGAATTGAAAGTGGTAGCTGTGAGAGCTTCCTGTGCCGTAGTCCGCGTGGATTATAATACAGGTACGTTCCACCGTGTTTCCTAGCTGGTGGAATATAAGGTTTGATTTGTTATCGATGTATTAGTATTCGATTGCGGACATCTCATCCTCGGACCCTATACATTCCAGGAAAACTGGGTCTGATGTTGTTGTAGTATCAGATTGGACGAGAATTGGGTTTTTTGAAAGTTTCTGCTGATTAAATTTTTTCTTAAAAGATGAAACCTTTGTAAGCTAAGATAAGATAACGTTTGACCGTGGACATGCTTTGAATCCACAAAGTAGAGATACTCAAATCCACGAATGAAGAGCAAAAACAGATCTTGAATAGAGAAAGAAGTTTCTTTGCTTGCTGAATCGAACCAGGTATGATACATATAGGAATGGAAGAAATTATTCCCGAGTTAAAATCTCTTATGATAAATGTCGTCCTTACTGTATTTTCCTAAAAGAAAGCTACTGAAATTAAATAGAATAGTCATTAAATTCTACACTAAATATTCTGACGATAAAATCTTCTTTATCTTAGCTATATGTTCCTCTGCATTCAATAACTTGATCAACATGTTCATCTTGGCTAGTAGATCATGCGTCCGAAAATGACGATGTGGAACTTAGGCCTATGGGATCCTCGGGAACTGTTATTTCTTGTGAAAAAGGAGATGGTGATGGTGTGTGGATTGCTACCATTCTTACGTGCGCAACCTTCACGACTGATCCAGAAGTGAAAAAGGTTCTGTTGCTTTTTTTTTTTTTTTTTTCGATTGTTCATTTCACGATAGTCATTTGTTGTTCTGCTCATCCCATTTTCTTGAAAGTACTTCATTTGTATTTTTTTTGTGTTATATTTTTGTGTTTGTTAAAGACGAACTAAGGATTTAGGTCAGGTAAAGTGTGTTAAGGACGATGTCGAGCATATTTTCACAGCTGATGAGGACATTAAGGAAACATGGAGAGAGTATTTTGACAAACTCTTTAATTGCACAAGGGAAGTATCCCTGAATGAAACAAGTGAGAATGTAGATGTGATGATGAACCGATGTTATTTTCGTCGCATTAGGACAGGGGAAGTTAAAGAGGTTTTAAAGCGGATGAGCTCAAGAAAGTCTATGGGTGTCCAGGTGAAATCCCGATCGAAGTTTGGAAATGTCTTGGGATAGAAGGAAGTTAATTGGTTGACAAAACTCTTTAATAGAATTTTGATAGATAAGAAGATTCCTGATGAGTGGAGAAGGAGTACTTTGATTCCCGTATACAAAAACAAAGGAGACGTACAAAACAGCTCCAATTATAGAGGAATCAACCTTATGAGTCACAATATGAAGTTATGAGAGAAATTGATAGAGAAAATGTTAAGAAAAGCTACAGGGGTGACTGAGAATCAGTTTGGTTTCATGCCTGATAGGTCAACCATGGAAGCTATTTATTTTTTGCGATGTGTAATGGAACGTTTTAGAATAGAGAAGAAGAATTTACATATAGTTTTTATCGACCTGTAAAAGACGTATGATTCTGTTCCAAGAAAAGTGATTTGGAAAACTTTAGAAAAGAAGGGAGTGACGAGTAGGTATATCAAGATTGTGAAAGACATGTATGAAGCTGTTACATGTTTGCTAACCTATGTTGGTGAAACGATTGCTTTTTCTATTATAGTGGGTTTACACCGGGGATCAGCTTTGAGCCCATACCTTTTCGCCTTAGTAATAGATGATCTCACTAGACATATACAAGATTAAGTACCATGGTATTTACTTTTTGCTGATGATATTGTTCTGGTGGACGATACGAAAGAAGGGGTGAATGAAAAACTTGACATTTGGAGGGAGGCATTGGAAAGTAAGAGGTTAAGGATCAGTAGAACCAAAACATAATATATGGAATGTGTCTTTAATGAGAGTAGTCAAAAAAATAGTTAGAATATATTGTTGGGAATAGAGTTACTCCCTAAAACGGATTCTTTCAAATATTTAGGTTCGATGCTACATAAGAATGGAGGAATTGATGCAGATATTGATCATAGGATTAAAACAGATTGGTTGAAATGGAAGGGCGCTTCTGGGGTGTTATGTGATCCTATAATACCTACCAAGTTAAAAGAAAATTTTACAAGACAGCTATTCGACCAGCGATACTGTATGGGTCAGAATATTGGGCAATTAAGTGGCAGCATGTACAGAAGATGAATGTAAACGAGATGAAAATATTAAGGTGGATCTGTGGACATACAAGAATATATAGGATACGAAATGAAGTTATCAGATAGTAAGTGGGTGTGGTTCCAGTAGAAGATCTGAGGAAGTCACGACTAAGATGGTATGGCAATGTGAAACGCAGACCAATCACAGCTTCTGTTAGGAGATATGAAGCTTGAGAGTTAACACATGTCAAGAGAAGACGAGGGAGACCTAAATAGAATATGAGAGAAACCTTGAAGTATGATATGGCATATCATAATCTTACAGAAGATGATGTACATGACAGACTGGAATGACGCCGTCGTATTCATATAACCGACCCCACTTGATGGGATAAAGGCTTGATTTGTTGTTTTTGTATATTTTCGTGTTTGTTGTCTAATTGTCTGGTGAATATTTCCTTTTAGCAATATACTAGTCCAACAAAACCTTATCTCAATCGCTTGAAAGTGGCTCAGTAAGTGGATGCTAAGCTCCTGTTCACTATCAGAGCCAGCCTATGAAGTGCTGATAGTAGTTTACAAGATACTACTTTACAAGTATGGTTTGCAGGACCTTCCAAGTGAGGATACAGTTTGAGTCTGGCTCCTAATATTTGGAAAGGACAGGACAATTATGAAATAGAACCAATTCTGATCTTGTTAGGTCCAGTTGACTGTGTATAGCCAAGGAAGTCATTTGAGTGCTCTATGACAATTGTAACAAGCTGGACAATGGTGGAGCACCGAGACTCTTTGTGATAGAGAAATATTTAAATCCCTTCTAAGTTAGGATTGGTTTATTTCTTTGATCTATCTTGTAGTTCTGCTTTTGATTTACTGATAGCAGTTATGTAGTCAATAGGATTTAGTTAGCAGTTGTTAGCCGTGGGTTAGAGGGTAAATCTATTTTGTAATCCCTTATAAATAGGGGAATTCCTATGAATCAAGGACAGACAGATTAAAACCAAAACCAATCGAGCGTCATCGTCTTCTTCCCCTCGCCATATTTTGGAGTTCTATCCATACTCGAAAGGATACCTATCATCATCTTTATAATCCATTTTCTTTATCTTTCGCCATTTTTTGGAGTTTGGACCTTTTCTCGAAAAAGGTTCGTATCACTTTGAGAGTTGGTCAGTGTTTGTTGTCAGATAGGGACCCTATTTTGGCTACATTAGATGCATAAAAGAATTAAATATATGATGCATGAAGCAAGATATGAGAAAATTATCAATTTTCTACTATGAGGAAAAGGGTGGATATCTGTTGTGGCTTTGCCCCTCCGATCATTTTTCTTCTTCGCCTTGTCATCTACTAACTTCTTCTTCTCCAACCATTTAAAGCAGTTCTAATATTTGCATCTCCAACTTCGGCTTTTCTAGGGATTCCGGGTACAGGTTAAAAACAATCAGTTGAGTTTCCAACACTAATATAATCAAGAAAGAATACCTAACAATCAATATTCTAGCCCATGTTTTCAATTCTATACTGCATACTAGGATGTAAAATGGTTTGGCCACCATTAACATTTACCAGATTTTATCTCTCTTATTTCTCTAGCTATACATGTGATGTAAAATGATATGAGAACAATAAATTCAAGTTCAAACCAGTTTATTGTCAGCAGAAGCTGTTTGACAATGATTTTTCCATTTTCTTCTTCTTCTTTTCTTTTTGTTGTTGTTGTTGTTGTAGGTCATGGTTTGTTGGAAGGATGGTGTTGATTTTGAGGCTAAAGTTGATGCATTCGATATACATTATAACGTTGCACTTCTCAAAGTATATTTAGAGTCTCCTGTGCCGATTGCAATACAACGCAGCTTAGATGTTGTAGATTCAACATCCTCTCCGATTATGTCCCGTCATTCAACCTTGCGCAAAATCCATCTTGGTGACAGAGTGGTAGCCCTTGCTCGTGCTTTTGATGCACGAGCTAGCCTTGTGGCTTCATTTGGTGAATTCAGGTGCTTTTTAAAT
>JAOVYX010000761.1:0-13320 GCA_035668315.1 Drosera spatulata
GGACTGTAAGTTGTGACTATAGTACTGTTTGTGTTTTTCTTGACTTCTGTACTCCTAAAACCCGTTCGGTTGTTAGCTTTGTCATGGACCGGGTCCGTGACGGCATAACACTCACGTGTCTTCCTACGTGGAAAGTCGTGGCGTTACAGAATCGAATAGGTTTAGGGGTATAGATGTCAAGAAAACTATAAATAGTAGCCACATTCATAGTTTACATTCCCAAATACCTGTTTTAATTACAGCATCGGTGCGAAGACCATCTAGACCGATTATTACATTAAACAAGATACATGCTCTGATATGCTATTACATCCGAAAATACGTGAGATCATCTATATGCATGCAAGTTCACACTAAAAGCCTTTAGATGTTGTTAGGGGCATACCTGCAATTGAAAAACATAACCGTAAGCTAATGAAACTTAGCAATCTCAGGTGTATGAATCCCAATTACAGAGAACTTCCGCTAACGGCTATGACGACCGTCGAAAGTCCCTAATATATATATATATATAGGAAAATATGGACACCATATCAACCAACATCGTTTTACATTGCTTAATATGGCTTCGTATCGTTTTTAAGAGTCATTCCTTTCTATTGTATTTAATCAGGGTTCATGACTCGATTCAGAAGCGACAACTCCAAGGATATGACCGACTCGGAGTACAGAGATAAGATATCAATCGTCAGCCGGGTTACCCAATAGATTTGGTATATTCGCACCTGCCTACTCTGTGCGTCGTCTTACACCTCTTGTGGGCATTCAATGTGATATCGTTTGTCAGGATTGAGATAATTTGGATCTTCCTACAGAGAGCAACTCGTGGCCCCGCCACAAAGGCGTAAAAGCCGCTGCATGCATGGAAAGAGGATGGGGGATGCCCATCGCTCCCTAACTAGTTCTCACCCGTGACGTTGACTCAGAGAATTATACTGGAGTGCAATGACTCAAACAAAGCCACCAAGGCTATTCAAGGAATGCAACAGATGATCGCAATGGATCAAAAAAGGGACACCATGTTCGACCTTCTCAATAATTTCAAGAAAAACGACTAACAATCCAACGGATCCACAAGGTATGCCAATGCCGTCCTTATCAGTTCATGAAGGCGATATTTTTTTTCGTTTGTTTTTCAATAGTTAACATGGATTGTATAACTATGTTACACATCCCCCATTCCCTTCTTATTGATGGTTTAGCGGTCGCTTTCATTTATTTTTTGTGAGGATATATACATTATAAGGGTGCATTCTAGTTCATTTCGACCCCAAATACCCTACCACATGTCAAACATGATCGTATATGCACGTTTGATGTTATATTTCTATGCGTATGGGTTATATATCTCAAATACATATTCAGGTTTAAGGTTCGATGCACGAAATCGATAATTCCCTGGCCAGAAGGCCGTCGCGGCCGTGACTGGCCGTATCGCGGCTGCGACGTGCCTGAGAACCAAAATCCCAGATTTTCCTCCCCTGTCGCGGGCGCGACCCAGGATGGTCGCGGCCGCGACTATTCTATTGCCCAGAACGTCCAGAAACTCTCATTCGATGCACACGTATCCTTCAATCGTCATTAAAATGCATACAACCCATTCCTCACACATCAAATACATCAAAACATGTCCGTGATGTTACTAGAATTGTTGGTTGTTGTCCTTGCTGTTGCGACGTCGTGGTGATGGTGCGATGATGACGGAGTTGGATTGATGATGAGATGATGAAGATGAACACGTTGGCTGCTGTTGGTGGCGGCGTTGGTGGCTGGAGACGGCAGCTGGCTGGTGGAGGCTGGTGAAGAGGATTGATGGTGGCAGTGGTGGTGGTTGTGTATGAGTGTGGGTGTGAGTGGGAGAGGTGAAAATGGGTGGGAGACAGACAGTGGAGGAGTGGGTGTGAGTGCGTGAAATATATCGCTCCGTTCCACGATACGTCTAGTTCAATCATTATTTACCCAAATTTCATAATATTAATTCATTGATAATTTATTTGCATCGACAGATTTATCCCATATACGAAAATATGATTTCCCAGGTCATAATCCATTATTTATGGCATTACAATCGCTATCCCTTACGCGCAACGTTTATAACGTTATAACGTTGTAACGTTATTCGTTCGAAATTTTCATCGTCGCAACGATCATTTAATTATCCTAAATATCGCATCGTCATATTTGATTTAAATAATCAAATATTTTCTTGGATTTAAATATATAACCTTTAAGCACGATTTATTTTAAAATCGTAACGTTATATATTCATTTTAAAACTCCCAAAATTTTTCGATATTACAGAATATGTATGCGAATCCAAGGTTGTAGCAGCAACAACAATGAATAGAGTGTTGGCTGCGGGTCAGAGAGGAGAGGAGATGAGGAAAGTGATTGAGATTCTATCGAGAACGAAGAAGAGGAATCCGCTCCTGGTTGGTGAAGCGGAGGCTGAAGCCGTGGTTAGAGAGGTTTTGAGGAGGATCGAGATGAACGAGGTGGTTGAGGGATTGTTAAGAAATGTCGCGGTGATCAGCTTGGAGAAGGATCCGGCTCTTGCTGGGCTTCGAATAGATGCGAAAATCAAGGAACTTGGTGATATGATTGAACGTAGAATGATAAGTTGTGGTGGCGTGATTGTGGATTTGGGGGATGTGAAATGGCTGTTGGATCAGCCTACAGGAGCACAAGAGGCAAGACGTGTGGTGGTTGTTGAGATGACGAAGCTGTTGAGCAAGTATGGGGATAGTGACGCTCTATTTTTACACAGGCGCTCTGTTTCCTTCCGGCGAAGATTTCGACAATGTCGTCGGATTCCGACGAAGATTTCGATGACGACGTCAGATTTCGGTAAGAGGTCCGACGATGACGTTGGTGATGGATATGAGATGAACGAAGTGTAAGATTTTATATTTTAAATTTATATGTATTTGGAATTATTATCCCTTGTGTAGTTTTTTGGACTTATTTTCAATTGTTTGTAGTTTTAGATTTTAAAAATACTTTAAGTTAGGAATAAATCTATTATTACTAATTGTGATATACTTCCTTCGTGTCACATATTTTATAATATTTATTTTTGATACATAAATTTATATTTATTTATTTTTTTTAATTCTAACTTTCAATCACATATTTATTTCTCTCTTTTATTTTTTTAATTCCTAATCATATAACATTCCAAAAACAAAAATATTATAGAAAATTTAAAATATTCATAAATGATAAAATCCCAATTGAACTCCATTAAGTCAAGGAAGTTGACAAGTTCCATATTGTCGAGCACAAGCTATATGGGTAGTACTGGTTACATCAACTCACCGATATAGTCCATTCTCTCTCTCTCTCTCCCATTTCTAGCCTAACCCGAATCTACCGAGCCCTGCTCTACTCCATTTCAATTCCACAACTCCTTCATCATCATCACCATCGCCGGATCTGCGCTTTCAACACCCAGAAACGAGTTCTCAGATCGCCGGGCACATTGCTCTGGCGACGAATTCTGTGTGTATTTCCTTGTTGTGGTTGGTGAGTCATCGAAGTCTGTTTAAGCTTTTTTGTGTGTGATTCTTGAAATTGGCATCTGGGTTTTGTTCCTTTTGGGTTTTTGTTGGATTTTTCTTGTGGAGATTTAGTATCTTGGGGAAATTTTGGATTTGGGGTGTAAGAGGAAGCTAATTGGTACGAGGTTTTGTGGAGGGCAGTGGATTGAGTGGTGGGTTGTGAGTTGTTTGGAGGTTTGTCAATGATGGGAAGTGGATGGTGTGAGGGATGAGCTCTATATGGGACTATGGTAAGGAGTATACTGCGATTGAATTCGGGGTTTAGTCCAAGGATGTTAATGGATTAACTCGTCTCGAAGAGCCAAGGCTTGAGTAAGTTTAGAGTGTTCTAAAGTGTCCCAATGCCAAGTGTGAAGTGTGCATCATGTAGTGTTGCTTAGGGTTTAAGCGAACGCATCTTATATGGCGACTATGGTGGAAAGCTGCATTACTGGAGAAAGCAAAGTTTTGGGGAGTAGCATGATGATAGGCTTAGGGTACTCACCAAATTGGAAAGGATTTTGTCAGTTACACTTGATTTGTTTACTTGCAAATCGTCTAGGTTGACTCACCAGCTGTATCGATATTAGAATACACTTGCTAAAGTACGTTGGTAATGTATTCATGATCTAGGCTTGAACAGACATGTTTGGCGCATTACGTTAAACATACTTTTTTTATTACTGCAAAGTTACGTCATATCCATGATAATCCATCCTAGTAAACCATGTTTATGAGTGAAAATGAGTCACTTCATTAAATTCCATTTTGCAGACTCCTCTATGTTAGTTTTTCTTTTGTTACTTGTTACCACTGTTCAACATGATAACCGCTTATCTTATTGATTCTTTAGTGATATTTCCTGGTTAGTATCCTATATGGATTTCAGGTAGCGGTGGTTCCTACATTCTTACACATGCCAAACTTCGATTCTTTGATTGGAAATTTATTGATTGTATCATCTAAATGGCTGGCATGTTGCGCAAATGCTGAAAAAGTTTATTCCTGTAGTAGCACTTTGTGTCTCAGACCAATCTCTGTTAGATTGATGAGTTGAGCATAATCTATTCTCAGGTTAACAAGGCTCTGAGAAGCTGTGTTGAAGCAATATTGCATGTGGAGACTGTCTATGCAGGAGGCCTACTGACCTTCTAGATCTGGAAGCAAGTACAATGGAAGCACTTCTATAGAATTCGGTCAAGCTGAAATTTTGTAGCATTAAGGTTTGATTACCAACATCCAAGATTCAGCGACTAGGATCAGGGGGTGAAATCCCCCAGACTGGTGAGCCCAACACTTTTCCAGTGGCTAGGAGGGTCAATTCCTCCCATTCAATCATGATGGATGAAGATGTTGAGAATGGTACTATTGGGTCATTTCAAGATAGGCCAAGAACGTTTCCTGACATGCGCACTAAACCATATAACCCATTGGTAAGGAATGTGTTCTTTGCCTGCTTTACCTTTTTATTATGTTTTATGCCTTCAATTGCATGTAGTTAGAATTCAAAACATGGCAGAACTTTCACTTTCGAGAATGACACCAGTTCTTTGGTTCATTCATGTTATAGTTTTTGTTTGTGGAAATTTGATATTTTGAAGCTAGTTGTAACGCCCCACCCAAATCCTTGCTGCCGGGTCGTCATCAAGAACCTCTCGTCAGGCTGACAACTGGCCCCACAGACTAACACTAGTCCTTTCAGTGCGCTTTGGCCTCACTCGCGTACGTCCTGAGAAACTTCCCAGGAGGTCATTCATCTCAACATTACTCTGCGTTAAGCACGCTTAACTGCGGAGTTCTAAAGTGATGGGTTACCGAAAAGAAAGGTGCACCTTGTTGATATAGGTAGTATTGTCAAATCATTTAAGCATTTCTTTGGGGTATTACATACACCCCCATTTAAAGAACGCAACGTCCTTGTTGCGACTTCAAGCACGACACACAGCCCTAGAACCTTCCCCTGCTAGGCGACTGACCTGAACCTCTTGTCCAAAGGTCCAGTACGCGGTCGCAGGGTTGCTCTGATACCATACTGTAACGCCCCGGCCAAATCCTTGTTACCGGGTCGTCATCAAGAACCGCTCGTCAGGCTGACAATTGGCCCCACATATCAACACTAGTTCTTTCAGTGCGCTTTGGTTTTACTCGCGCACGTCCTGAGAAACTTCCCAGGAGGTCACTCATCCCAGAATTGCTCCGCGTTAAGCACGCTTAACTGCGGAGTTCTAAAGTGATGGGCTATCGAAAAGGAAGGTGCACCTTGTTGATATAGGTAGTACTGTCAAACCATTTAAGCATTTCTTTGGGGTATTACACTAGTAGTATGTAAAACTAATTAATAGAAAAACTGCTGCTTCGGTATAACCTTAGATCTAAACTAGTCATTTGTCGTTGAACTTGTTTCAAGAATTAGGTAGTTTATCAGGGTGTCGAGAATCCTTTCCCCTGCTCAATATTAAGCCTATATTTGTCTGCATTTTATCACTAAGTTCAAAAAAATCGACTGATTCATCTCTCTTGGAGTATGCCTGCCCCCTATCCTGATTTTCAATACTATTTCATAATTGATCTCTTTCTTTCTAGGATTTGATTTATGAATAAAACCATCTGCTTTGCATATGTTCATGCCATTTTTATGTTCTGTAACTTACCGTCCTGGAGTAATTTAGAGAAAAGTTCATACAAGTTTAACTGACTTGTGACTGAGGATTTTCTCCAAGGGGTTGAGATTTTGGCTGTGGATTTTCAAAGAACGGAATGAATGATGTGATTCATATACAGGCGAATAGTGTAGTGATTAAAATAGAAAACTTATTGACATTACTATATTCTAGAAGGTAGAGCTTAAACTTTTGAAAATAAACAAATAAAGAATTAAAGGTTGATAACGTGTGGCTAATATCAGACAGTGGTGCTGAGTGTAAGGGTCTTACCATCTTCAGTACTAGTAAGTTCAAAATGGAGCAGGCAGGGATGATGATGGTAATGTTCAGATGGAATTAGGGTCACACTAGGTAAAAAGTGATTATTCTCTGAGGCATTGTTTCAGAGGCTAAGTATGAAAGAGTTTTTGCCAAGAGAAGCTTACCAATGGCTATTAGGCATAAGTTTCTACTTTTCAGACAACCTTTGGTGAAGCTGAACTGCTTGAACACATTCATGTAGCTGAACTCACATGACATAATAGGTTTTCACTAGTTAGTGGTTCCACTTTCCACGTTACATGAGCACAATTTATCACAGGGAATGTGGTTAAAGAAAGAGTAAAAAGGGCTGTTGGTTACTCATTAAGACACAAAAGAAAAATGAATGTCAGGCGAGTCTTACGGGAACTTGAGGAGCGATAGATTTATTATAAGTAATGGATGGAAGGTTCTTAACTTCGCATTTTATTTGCTGTGAGAAAACAAATTTGAAATCCTTCTTTTCACCCTGGTCTTGTAATATGGTCATGCATTTTTTATCATCATTTTTGTGGTTCTCGTTTTTGGTTTTGGTTTTTTCATGGCAACCTTCTCGGATAATTACAAATCCTTGATGATTATCACAAAGATTAAGGCGCTGACAGTATTTTCTGGTTGTTGCCTGTAGGTCTTCCGCATTCTAATGGGGATAAATTTTCGGGTTCTTGTTATTCTTCTCCTCGTGGTCTTTGGTGCTATATTTTACATTGGAGCTTGTACTTCACCCATCATTGTGTTCGTCTTTACCATATGCATTTTCAGCTTTCTTTTGGCATTATATTTTGCCAGATGGGTCCTCGCGAAGGATGAAGGACCTCCGGAGATGGCTCAGGTACGTACATGATCTAGTCATCTAGAGGAAAATTTCCGTGCGCAGTTAATTATTTGTGTGTGCCATTTGTTCTAAGCCTACTGCTGTGCTGCTTTAGTTACTGCAGTGAAGTTGTGCTTCTTATATTTGACTACTATGATTTCACTGGTCAAACCAGTTCTTTTTCCATGTTGAAGGCAAAGCAGCCGACTTTATTCTTTTTTCTTTTTCAGAATTCCTCAAGCAGCAGTTCTCTGTTTGAAGGCAAAGCCTGCTCTTATAACTTCCTAAATCCATCCACAAGCACCTTGCGCGCTTTTCTTGAGTAGTAGTAGGAACCAAATTGCCCCTTTTTCTTAAATGCATTATTGTTTTATCAGATGTCTCGGAAGGGACGCTTAAATACATTATTACTTGTGGAGTTCAAGGATTCTTTCTTGTTCTTTACTTATATTTTTTCTTTTGTGCCTTTAGTGCCCTCACCTCCATATGGTAGATTTGTGTAGTTGATGCCTTTGGCAGTTCATAGAGTAATTCAACGATAAGTTTGTTGTTTACTTTTCCTCAACCTGTCAACTTCATTAATAGCTCAAAAACTCATGGTTACAATCTGGTCTATCAACCAATACAACAAACTTGCACGTACATCTCAATACATCATCACCCTAAACACATCATAAGAGCAAGGACCTTTTAAATTAAGCTCATACAGAGATGCATAATCCTAGAACCTTTTGTTAACTCTGAATTGGAGCACCAACCAAGATTAAACACCCTAGCATTCCTCTCTTGCCACAGGATGTAAATCAGACTAGCATTCAACTTCCTCAGCATATAGGCATGCTTCGACTTGCCCTTTGTCACATAACCCAGCCATTCGAACCAGTTTTGTCTGCCACGTCTTCCTATCTTCAACTTCATAACTGGACTCAGCTTTGCCAAAACTTCCTGAGATAGATCACAGGCACAAAAAAGATGCTTAACAGATTCATCACCTTCCTGGCATAACACACACCTCGGATCCACATCAATACCGAAGGAAATTAGTCTATCCTTTGTTATGAGTTTCCCTTTGATCGCAAGCCATGTGATAAAGCCACATCTAGGTGAGATCTCCTTATCCCATACCAAATGCCACCAGTTGACCCTATTAGATACAGGCTTCAAGAACCTGTATTCAGCTTGAATATTCCGAAGCCTTATATTAGGCCAAAACTGACCACTTGCAGCGGCAGCAGCCATAACTTCATCCCTTACTTTCAGCATGTTCCTCCACACCCCACTATGATTAACCTTTGCACTCACATTCCAGACATCATGCCCTTTTAAATACACTTCGTTCACCCACCTTATCCAAAGGTTATCCTTTTTAAGGGCAATATCCCATAGTCTTTTTAGAATAAGAACTTTGGTTCACTACAGCAGACTCTTAAATCCCAGCCCTCCACTCTTTTTTGGCTGACAGACTTCATCCTAGCTGACCAACGCTTTGCCTTTCCCCGAAACATGTCCAGACCACAGGAAATTCCTACATAAAGACTCAACTCTCTCAACAACAGGCTTTGGAAATAAGAATATTTGAGCCCAATACATGTGCAGACTCATAAGGACAGATTCAATTAGCAGCTTCCTTCCAGCAAAAGTCAGTTAGCGGTCCTCCCAACTATTAATTCTTGCCCGAATTTATCAAGGAGAGGAGTATAATTACTGATGTGCATTCTGCAAGCAGTGAGGGGCACCCCCAGGTATTTGAATGGCAGTCTACATCTTTGAACTCCCATCGCAGCAGCAAGTTCAATCTCTTTCTCAACTGACATACCACCACAGTACATAGCACTCTTGCTAAGGTTCATAGATAAACCCATAGCATTTTCAAAATGAGACATCTGGTCCCTGATCAAAGCCACAGATCTCGCATCTCCTTTACAGAAGGTGATCAAATCATCAGCAAAACTCAGTCGTACAATATGAAGCTTTTTACACTTTGGATGGAACCTAAATTCAGCATTTCTGGCCATATGCTTCAAGCACCTATCCAAATACTCCATCACGAGTACAACGACATATGGGGACAAGGGATCACCTTGTCTTAAGCCCTTTGCACCATGAAGAAAACCATACAACCCCCCATTTATCACATAGGAAAAAGCCTGGGAGGTGATACATTTCATCAACAGCATAGTAAAGGGCTCAGGGCATTTCAATGCAACCAACAAATCCTTAACAAAGGACCATTCAACAGAACCATAAGCTTTCCTGAGATCTACCTTAATCATACAACATAGGGACTTACCCTTCCTCTCATACCCTTGTAGTAGCTCTTGACATAGCAGGATATTATCCATGATTTGCCTCTCACAGACAAAGGCACCTTGAGATTTGCTAATAAGAACTGGAAGAATAAGTTGAAGTCTTGAAGCAAGCATCTTCGAATAATCTTATATAACACAGAACAACAAGATATAGGCCTATAGTCTTCCACCTTAGACACATGAACTGCCTTAGGTATCAAATTGATACAAGTAGAGTTTATCTGAAGCAAAAGCTTACCATTCTCCATGAAATCCAGAACAACCCTGGTAATATCATTCCCAACAATACTCCAGCTCTCTTTGAAAAAGAGTGAAGTGTAACCGTTTGGGCCTGAAGCCTTTAAATCATCAATTTCCATCAATGCTGATTTAACATACTCTGTTGAAAATGGTTGAATCAGATCATTCCGTTGCTGTACATCAATGCATGGTCCTTCAGCCATAACTTCAAATCTCAATTGCTCAGTGCACCCCCTAGCTTTCCCCAATAAGTTCTTATAATAGTTCACAATCAAATCAGCAATCTCAGCTTGATCTGTGACATGCAACCCTTCAGGATTTATGAGACTAGTGATAGCACTCTTCCTACGAGCTTGCTTGACAACCGAATGAAAATACTTCGTGTTGCGATCCATTCCTTTAATCCACCTACCATGAGCAAGCTGTTGAAAATGAACCTCCTCAGCTGCCATAAGTCTCTTTAATTTCATCACACCCTTTTGCATAGCCTCTCTATTCTCATTGCAGAAATGCTGCTGGAGCTTCATCTGCAACTCATGTACTTCAGCAATGGTCTCATCAACCCTGCAAGTGATATTAGTAGCTGATGATCTATGCAGTTTCCCAACAACTTCAGTTTGAAGACCATCTGGAGCATAGGGCATCCTGAGACATAATACTGCCATACTCTTCGAACAATCCCAATAAAATCATAGTGCTTGGTCCATTGATTGAGAAAATGAAAAGAGCCTCTTCCAGAGATGTCCCTTCCTAGCCAAGATACACTGATAGGACTATGTTCAGATATACCAGCCTCAAAGAAAATAAGCTTCAGCTTCTGGGTAACCATCCATCCATACAGAATTTGCCATAGCTCTATCCAACTTCACTTTCATCCATGAGCGCTCATCGTGCTGGTTATACCAACTAAATAAGCAACCTTAACTTCTAATGTCCTCCAGTCCAACCTTGGTGACACACTCCATAAACTCCTCACACAGGTTCCACTGAAATGCCCTCATAGCCAATTTTTTCCTCCATAAAAAGAAAGGAATTAAAATGACCAAGAAGAATCCATGGCATGCTAACAGCCTTCCCAAGAAGGCCTATGTCCTTCCATAGCGCCCTTCTCTTGACATTCAGATTACTAACGTACACCACCGAAAGCAAAAACACCATCCCATTAGTCTTGTGACTAACAAGTCCATGAATCAGTTGATCTGGACAAAACCTAAGTTCAAAATTCCAAAGCTCCTCCTTCCATATCAGCCAAATTCTTCCATTAGCTGCATCCTCATAGTTATCTACACATTGCCATCCTTTGAATCAAGAATTCAGGACTTTCTTTTGTTTTCCTCTCTTTACTCGAGTCTCAAGGCATCCAAACAAGGAAAGCTCGTACTTGACTAGAAACAGCCTTATTGCCTTATGTTTCTCTGGCTTATTCATGCCTCTAATATTTCAAGCACCTATCATCAAGTTATGGCATCATCAGACCCACCTTTCTCCATCTTGTTCTGATCTTCACGTTCCTGATCTAAACATGAGAAGATAGATGGCAGCATTGAAGGGAGTTCAGTCTTCTTCAAGTCCTGATACATAACACTTTTCCCCTTTGAAGGGGACACCCTTACCCAACCATCCTCACTGTCTGGCTCCCTTGCTAACTCAGATAAACACTTACCAGAATTCACAATAGGCACTTCTGGTAGCATAACATTCGAACCATCCACCATTGGCTTCTGAACTTGTTTAACAACCCAAACTTGGCGCACCTGCTTCTGCTTCCTACAACACTCAGTTTTATGCCCCCAAAACTTACAGCTAGCACATTTGATGGGCAGCCATTCGTACTCAACGTTCTGTCTATTCAACTCTCCATCAGGTCCCCGAAAAGTGAACTCCTCTACCAAGTCATGAGAAGTATCGATATCAACTAGAATACGGGCATAGGAGATCCTCTCACGATCTGCTGTCAATCTGTCAGTTCTAATAGGGAACCCCACCTTACTAGCAAGCTTGTCAAGTGTGCGCTGTCCCCGAAACTCCAGATCAATCCCCTTGAAGTGAATCCAAACTGGAATGCGCTCAATCACATCAGTAGCAAAAGAGAACTTAGGGCTCCAGCTATTATTCAAGATCTTGCAACGATCCTCCAGATCAGCAAAACGAAACACATAATAGCCATCGTCATGAAGGTGAATCCCAGGCTTGGACATTCCCATCCAACTACGATCAACAAATCTTTCCATCTGAGAAAATGGGATACGTTCTCCCAATACATAACCAATGACGACGAACTGCCAGTATTTCCTAGCACCATTGACCTCCTCAATCGAAATCGAAATCTCCTCCTCTCGACGATGAACATAAGAGAGTTGAAATCCACACTGTGAGTCACAATTAGGAGCCATTGGTCCTCTGGTAACATCTGCATACGATTGAGCATCAGTAGGGTTTGGTCCATCATCCTTCAACACATCCTCCTTCTGTACACTGCTAACCCCTAGGAGTGCTCCCCATTTCCACCTGATCAACCCAGCTAACCCTACCGTCGATATTTTCCCCCAAATCCGGCCTCATATCATCGCTTTCACCAGAACCCTTGTCCACCTGTGAACCCGCCACAACCACTTCATTCCCCATCTCAAGCACGACTTTCTTTGGTCTTCCACGTTTCTCAACAACTGTCGGAGGGGCGGCGCTGGCGATTTCATCTCCGATGCCAAAGGATTCCTCCTTCCCTTTTTTTTTTTTCGCCATTCCTCAGTTTGTTGTTTACTTTTGTTATTTCAGCAGTTTAACATTTTGTTAGCCCTTGAGCTTCTTTAGCTGTGTGAATACGTATTCATGTAGATACCTCGACTTTCTCGTTTGATTTAAATGTCATCATCTTCCTACAGAAATGGATAATGATAATAAAAAAAAGCCCTTTGTTTTGACCAGTTGCTGTATTCATCTTCATGGCTATTCGTTTGTCTTAGATTTCATATGCGATACGTGATGGAGCTGAAGGATTTTTCAGAACTCAGTACGGGACGATTTCAAAAATGGCAGCGCTGCTTGCCCTTGTGATTCTATGCATATACATGTTCCGTCGCACAACTCCTCAACAGGAATCGGCTGGCATTGGGAGGTCCAACTTATATTATACTGTTGATTCCCAAATCAAACCTTTGCACTTAACGCAAGTGCTTATTCGGTCTTCCTTGCTTCTCTTTGCTGATGCAGGACAGCTTCTGCATATATTACGGTCATCTCATTTCTTCTAGGAGCAATGTGCTCAGGTATTGCTGGTTATGTGGGGATGTGGGTGTCTGTTCGCGCAAATGTCAGAGTTTCGAGTGCAGCAAGGAGATCTGCAAGAGAGGCCTTGCAGGTCAGATAGTATGTTTAGTGTTTGACTTTGTTAATATGAACTCTGTCTGACAGTAAAGTTACAGGTAGCTGTTCGTGCTGGAGGTTTCTCTGCCATG
>JAOVYX010000762.1:0-13318 GCA_035668315.1 Drosera spatulata
ATCTACAAAATAAGATCAATATTGAATATAAAAAAAATTCATTATATTATAAATAAATACATATTAATAATACTTAAGCACATACAAACTTTATCATAATCAATCGTTCCTCCAAAATATTGTCTATCACATGGATGAATATTCATCACTTCATTTCACAGTTCAAAAAAAACTGCATAACTATCGATCCTCAATGGAGGTATAGGATAATGAGAATATAGAAATAGTTGAACAAAGTGATTCCCGACATAGACAATTCTTGGATTTCAATTGAAGGGAACATCAATGACAAATGAGTAAAACAAGCCGAAATATTTACATCGAATATATACAATACAACTTCGAAGATACGAGTAAAACTTATTGGTAATTATCATATACGTATATGTTATAATTATTATGGAATGAAGAAAATATTTTTTTGAAAGATATTTTTTTGTATTCAATATTAGTCTTGTATTGTAGATATTGATGTGTAGATTTCAAATATATATTTATTTTTAATGTTTGATATATATTAAAAATTATAAACGATTTTAAATATTATGGAATAAAAGGGCAAAATGGGAAATGAAAAAAAAATAGTGGGGCCCATGGGGGGGGGGTGAGTTGGGGGATGATTAATAGCGCCCGAAAATTAACATACCATTGAACCAACTCTGACCTTTTCTCTTGCATTAGGTGTGAAACAAAAATATAATTAGTTAGTCCCTCCCTTCCAAAATAAAAGTAATGCCTAACCATTTTGATCTTTCTAAAATATACTAACATATCTTTTTTAACAAACTTTTCACTTAAAATGTACCAAAATAATCCTCATATGCTACAGTACACACAACTCGTAACTTTGATTTAAACCCCATATTATTAAAAATATATTAATTTTTGGATAAAATTCACCAAAATTCAATTTACACATAAATCGACATCAACTCAAACACATTCTTACTCCCTTTGATAAATTACGACACATTACTAAATATGAATGTCTCACATAAATTGACACTTTCAGAAATAACATGTTTTCAAATACTCATACTTTATATCAAATCATCTCCATCACCATTAATTTTTTTTCTCTAAACCTGCTCATAATTTTTTCCCCCCACATTCACAAGGGTATAAGAATAAAAATCACTACAATCAGCGCTATATCAATAAGCGTTTCAAATAAACTCTTGATAATTTATTTATGACGGAGAAAGTAATCCGTGAGGTAGTACTGACATGGGGAAATTAATTAAAGATATCTAACGTAATTTCAACATATATTTTAGGCCCAAAAAGTTTCAATCAACTTATAGGGTAGCCAATCGAAATTTTATTTTTATATTTAGCTACCTAAAAATCTAAAAAGACATCTCTAACCCTATTCGCAAACTATTACCCTACCTAAACCTAGTGATGTCAAAATATAGGGCTGGCCCTAACCATATACTTATGTTTTAAAAGTAAAAATAAAATTTAAGATACTATTCAAAAATCGTCAATGATTTTGCATAAATCATCAACATGTTTTCGGAAGCACTCTTAAAACACTGGACCATTCGGACATTACTCACATCAGGTAACACTTTTACAAAATTTTGAATCATTCTATGATTATAAATTTAAATTGACCTCTTAATAGCAATACGAAGACATCAAATGGATGATAAGGGATATAAATTCTTTCTAATTGGCCACAATGATGACTTCAAGAACTAAAGTAAATGTTAAAACTTAAATATAGAAAAGTGACAATAAAAAAATTTGCATTCTTGCTTGTAAAAAGGCTCCAACTAAAGATACAATATTATGATATTTAAGAGAAAATATAAGCTCAGAAGATTGATGCCACAAAAGTTTGCATGAGTTAAGAACTTATGACCAAGAGGTATAATGCTAAGGATTTAAAATTGTGGGATTTAAGGTTTATGGCTACATGAAATAAGAACTTATGATCAAAGATGTTTAAGGTTTAGAGTGTAGGGTGTAGGGCTTAGGGTTTAAGTCTAATTTTTCTTCGATATAAGGGCTTTCGTTGGGCTTTTTTCGGGTCGAGCCTTAAATCCCAGTCCAAAGGGATCGAAAGCCTAGTCAATATGGTCGGGCCGACCCATACTTTAGAAAGGGCCGAGCCAGGTTAGATCTTTTTTTTTGTCTAGGATCAAGACCCAGCCCCCGACTCATGTCCAGGGGTCGGGTCAAGCACAGGTGATAGGAACATGCAATCCCTCCGTTTGTATAGAAATTGATGAACAAAAGTTAAGAAGAAATTATGTATATAATAGATGCTTCGGCTATAATATTTAGCTAGGTAGTTACACACTAGGGCCAGAGGTCGTGTAGTAGAGGCATATAGATGAGGGCTATCAGACTACAGGGGGTTACAAAATTACATGCCAAAGATCAGATGTATTCGACAGCATAAGTGTCTCAAAGTTCTCATGATCTAGGACCATTCTAATGTTCAAGGCCAGTTTCAGTAGTAAAGTGAAGTGAGCCATATCGCAGTACAAATATACAAGCTGAATCGTAAAAGACTAAGTGTAGTGCTGGGTACAGACGAGGCTACACTAGCAGGCTGAGTGAATGAGGTTTGAAAGTTGTTGAGTGGGAGTTAAGTTGCAACAAACTGACTATAATACTTGATGCAAGTGAAGTTGCAGAAAGGGCGGATATGAAGATTGTGCAGCAAAGCTCATGCAGCCGAGGGTGCAGCAGAGGCGTGCAGTAGACCTGGTGCATGAGTCTGGGTGCACAACAACAGCCAGGCCATCTGGGGAGAAGGCAGCGGAAAAAGGAAAAGAAGCAGACGACCTCAAAAGAAAAATCAACAATAGTAATAAAAGAGAAAGGGCTGCAAACCTGCAAAGACCTCAAGAGGAGAGGTCATCAAGCCTAAGGCCTAAGGAGGAAAGGTCATCAGGGCACAGATCTTGAAAGAAGCAACCTCACGGGGAAGAAAGAAGGCACCACAGAACATCAGAGCATCAGCCTCATAAGCGTAGAAAAGACAATGAGCATCATAGGTAGAAAGGATATATCCTTTGCTACACATTACTCTAATAAATTGGATTAAGTTTTTTTATTCAACGATGCAATTAGTTAGTTAGCTTGCTGTTTTACTTAGAAGTTTTGTTAGCATCAATTTAGGAGGAGATTGATAGGAATGTACAATCCCTCCCTTTAGATAGAAATTGATGAACAAAACTTAGAAGTATAACCATGATGTAGTTAGTGTGCTTAGGCTGGAAATGACTAGGTACAGACGAGGTCTCAATGGTACTGAGTACAAACTGAGTTGCAGTAGACTGGAGTGCAGCAGAGATGGTTGCTAAGTTTGGGGCAAAAGTCTCAGGATTGATCACATCGAAGATTTGAGGTTCAGAGTAACAGAACAAGGATAAGAAAAAGGTGAGCTGTCAACATCAGTGAAGGAGTCACATGTGACAAGCTGTCAGCATCAGGTCAAGTACAGTCACGGGTTCATTCCCTCAGCCTATAAAAGGGGATTAAAGAGCTCAAAGAACAGTGGTGTTGAACGAAGAATTGAATGTACAAAGCCATATAACAATGAATCAAAGTGTTCTGAGTTATAAAATTTTTCATATTTATACTCTTTGAAAAAGTTACCGTTGTCATTTAAAAACTAGCCATTGCACAGATTTAGTCATAGATTTTGACTGTTGCGAAATTTTAGGAAATCAGTTTTAAAACGTTATTTCTTTCCAAAAATAGAACTGTAGTAGAGTAAGAATAATGCTGGTTTGCATTCGACATGTACAGTAGAGAATTTTAGCCATTTTACTGATTCAAATCAATCATACCCAATTCTTTTCGGAATTGAATAAATTTGCTCTCATCAAGAGGCTTTGTAAAAATATCTGTAATTTGTTTTTTGTTTTAATATATTTCAATTTATTGTGTCATTTTTGCACATGATCTCTGATAAAATGATATCTCACATCAATATCTTGGTCCTAGCATGAAAAACAAGATTTTCTAAAATTGCCATTGCTGACGTGTTGTCATAAAATTGAAGTTTTAGAAAACATTTTACCGTAGTCTGCAAGTTGTGACCTCATCCATAGTACTTGTGTAGCACAGCTTCTTGCAGCTATGTATTCTGCTTCTGGAGTAGAGGTTGACACTGTGGTCTGCTTTTTACAGAACCATGAAATCAGTCTTGCACCAAGAAATTGATATGAATAACTCGTGCTTTTTCTGTCAACTCTAAACCTGCATAGTCTGCATCTAAATAACCTGTTATTGTAAAATCTAATTCCCTAGGATACCATACACCTAGATCTGGAGTTCCTTTGAGATATCTCATGATTCTCTTTACTGTAGTGCAACGGGATTCTTCAGGATCAGATTGATACCTTGCATATACGCAAACCGAATATTGGATGTCTGGTATGCTTGCAGTTAGGTATAAGAGTGAGCCTATTATTCCTCTATATATTATTTGGCTTATTTGTTTTTCACTCTCATCCCTATCAAGTTTTACAGCTGCACTCATAGAAGTTTTCATGTGACTTGCATTTTCTAATTCATATTTCTTGACTGTGTTCTTCAGGTATCTGGCTTGATTTATGAATATCCCACTTTCTAACTGTTGTACCTGAAGTCCTAGAGAATATTTCAATTCTTCCATTAAACTCATTTGAAATTTTGATTTTATTAATACAGCAAATCTTTCACACAGTTTATTGTTAGTGTAGCCAAATATGATGTCATCAATATAAATTTGCACTAAGAGAATATGCTCCTTATGTTTCTTAACAAATAGGATGGTATCTATCTTTTCTCTGTGAAAATTATTCTCACATAGAAAAATTGAGGGAGTCTCATAACATGCCCTTGGAGCTTGTTTTAGGCCATATAATGCTTTGTCTAACCTGTGGACATGATGTGGATGTTCAAAGTCTTCAAATCCAGGAGGTTGTTCAACATACACTTCTTCTTGCAGCTTTCCATTAAGGAAGACACTCTTCACATCCATTTGATAGACTTTGAATCCTTGTTATGCAGCATAGGCAAGGAACATTCTTATTGCTTCCAGTCTTGCAACATGGGCAAAGGTTTCATCAAAATTAATTCGTTTTTCCTATGAGTAACCTTTTGTCACTAGGCTGGTTTTGTTTCTGATGACTCTTCCATTTTCATCAGTTTTGTTTCTGAATACCCATTTGTAGCGAACAACTGGATAATTTTTGGGTCTTGGCATTAGATACCATACTTCGTTTCTTTGAAACTTATTTAGTTCTTCTTGCGTAGGTTTAATCCAGTTTGGATCACTTAGAGCTTCGTTTATTGTCTTTGGCTCCATTTATGATATGAAGCATGTAGACAGGCACTCTTCGGTTATTGCTCTTCTAGTCTGTACAGGAGTATCCTTGTCTCCAATGTTGTCATCTTGTGTATGTGTCTTGATCCATCATCTTTTATCTTGATCAATGGTGATGTGTTCTAGTTGTTGTTGTATTGTGGGCGGTTCTGGTTCAGCTGCAGTACTATTCTCTTCAATGTGTGTAGATTGCTTATCCTTTTTTGCAACATCAGAGCTCTTGTCTGTATCCTGTTCATCATCTATGCATGCACATTTCTCATCAAAGACATTAGCATCACGGATAGATATGTTACATTCATCAAAAGAGACATGAACTGACTCTTCCATTGTTTGTGTTTTCTTGTTATATACTCTGATGGCTTTACTAGTTGTGGAATATCCTAGAAATATTCCTTCATCTGTCTTAGGGTCAAATTTTCCTAGATGTTATTTATCATTGTTATGTATACAACATTTGCATTCAAAAGCATGAAAGTATTTGACACTTGGGGTCTTTGCTTTTCCTAATTCATAGGGAGTTTTTTTGACTAGTAAGCTTTTTGTTCCAGTGAACACAGGCAGTGTCATTCTAGTAAAGTTTGCATCCTTTTGTAATAATTTACATAAAGGTTGAGGAAATTTTGAGAAGTCTTTAATGAATTTACGGTAAAAACCTGCATGTCCCAAAAATTTACGGAGCTTTTTAACCGATCTAGGAGTCGGTGAGTTCCGTATGATCGAAATCTTTGATGGGTCAACTTCAAGTCCTTTTTGAGAGATTATGTGATCAAGCACCCCTCTATGTTGTGCCATAAAATGATATTTCTCATAATTTAGCGCTAGGTTCGATTCAATTCATCGAGCCAACACAAGTTCTAATCGGTTCAAGCACTCTTCAAATGAACTTCCATAAACCTTGAAGTTGTCCATAAAATCTTTGATAATGTTTTCTATGTACTCTGAGAAAATTGACATGGCGCATCGCTGTAATGTAGCTGGAGCATTACATAAGACAAATGCCATTTTACAATAAGCAACTGTGCCAAAGGGACATATGAATGTCGTTTTGCTTTGATCCTCAGAAGCGATCACAATTTGATTATGCCTTGAATAACCAGCTAGAAAGCAAAAATGTGAGCGCCCTAAGAGGCGCTCTAACATTTGGTCCATGAAAAGGAGAGGAAAAGGATTCTTCTTTGTAGAAGCATTTAATTTTCTATAGTAAATACAAATTCTCCACCCTGTCTGATCTCGTTTGGCCATCATACCACCATCAGGGGTGGTAACAATAGTCTTACCTCTTTTTTATGGTACTACATTAATAGGACTTACCCACTTCGAATCAGTGATAATGTAGATTATTCCTGCTTCTAACAGCTTCAAAATTTCTTATTTCACTACTTCCATCATGGGAGGATTCAGTGTTCGTTGAGTTTCCCTTGATGGTTTAGACTTATCCTCAAGAAATATTTTATGCATACAGGTGGAAGGACTAATTCCCTTGATATCAGCAATGGTCCAACCTATTGCAGTCTTACATTTCTTGAGTACGTCAAGTAGTTTAGTTTCCTGTTCTTGATCAAGTTCTTTAGAAATAATCATAGGAAGTGTGGCTCCCTCTCCAAGATATGAATATTTTAGGTGCAAAGGGAGTTTCTTAAGCTCAAGAACAGGTGGGGTAATGATCGACGATTTTATACTCTCATATACCGTAGGTAATGGGAGACTATTCGGTCGAAAACTGTACTCAGAGATTTCATAGATTTCCTTTTTAATGTCATCATAGTATTTCTGAAAAAAATCTTCTTCATATCTCACAAAGAACTCATCATTAACTCATCATTTAGTTCTTTAAATGAATCTAATGCACAAATGGGAGACTATTCGATTGATAACTATCGATAACTGGAAATGGGTGCTATAAAAACCTCTTTCCATAGCTCACAAAGATTGAAGAATTTCTGCATTGTGAACTTCAAACAACTCATCATTTAGTTCTTCAAATGAATCTAATGCACAAATGGATGTGACACTATTTGAACGATACTTCATTGCATCATAAATATTGAATTTCATTATTTATCCATCAAACTCCATTGTTAATGTTCTATCATGCATTTCAATTCGTGCATGTATTGTTTTCATAAAAGGTCTTCCCAATAAGATAGATACTGATGTGAGAGAACCATCTTCCATATGAAGGACATCAAAATCAGCTGGGAAGATTAATTCATTAACTTTAACAAGGACATCTTCGATGAGGCCTTCGGGGAGTGCAATTGACCTGTCTGCAGGTGAATCACAATATTGGTAGACTTCAGAGGTCCAAGATTGAGGGCATTATAAATTGACAATGGCATAACCCGGTGATGGTAGAGTTCCCAATAGTGCAAGGGATCGTAAACATGCCTGGATCCTTTTCTTTTGATGGGAGTTTCTTTGAAAGAATTGCAGAAACATTTTCTCCCAGTTGGATAATCTCATCCCCTCTTAGACGCCTTTTGTTGGTATAAAGCTCTTTAAGGAACTTAGCATACCTTGGAATTTGACTTATTGCGTCCAAAAGAGGTATGTTCACATCTACTTTCTTAAAAACTTCAAAAATATCCTTCTCGGCCTCATGTTTTTGTATCCTTCACATCTTGTGTATTGTGTATGTGTCATTTTTTTGATTTTCAATTTGTAAATGAGATAAAAATTCATCATGCTGCTTTAACTGACTTTGAATTGGGTCTTCCAAAGGAGGAACAATCTCAAGCTCAGGCTCAAACTTGCTTTTTCGTGTGTCAGCCTCTACTAAATTTCTCCCACTTCTCAAAGTTACTACACTCGCATTTTCGTGAGGGTTCACTAGTTGAGATGGAAGTTTGTTCAATAGCTGTGCTTTCAATTGTCCTTTTTCTGTGGCTAATTGACGGACTCGATTCTCTCGGTTTTTAATGCTAGAGGTAGTCAAAATTTGAAACTGAATTGTATTATTAGCCATTGTTCGGACAAGTTCTTCAATGGACGGAGGTGAAGATTTAGTAGATTGGGATGGTTGATTTGTACGTTGCTGCTGTGGAAATTGATTTGCCCTTACAATCTAATATCCAGGTGGAGCATCCCTTTGGTATTGAGGTTGTTGTTGGTAATTATCATTCCTCCACCTAAAGTTATTATTTGGAGCATAAGCTTGATTGAATTCAGGTCTTAAGGGTCGTGAAAAATTTCCAACAGCATTTGCCTGTTCATTTTCAAAGAGAATAGGACACTCATCAATGTTGTGTCCTGTAACAAGGCATATTCCACATACTTTCGCATGTGGGGAAGAAGATTGATATGATTGATTGTTTTGAGCCAACACTTTGGATAACAAGTTTTTGATTTCCCTCAGATTTGGGTCATTATGATGAGATATTTCATGCACATGTCTCGACACATCATCGGGAGACAGCTGATTTTGTGAACGTGTTGCTATCATTTCAAATAGCTCTCGGGCAGCAGTGGACGAAAGATCTTGATAATCTCCTCCACACGCGCCATCAACTAACTGTTTCTCATAATAAGATATTCCCTTATAGAAATATTGACTCAACAAATTTTCAGGGAATTGATGATTAGGACAATTGGCAACTAGGCGTTTAAAACGTTGCTAGTATTCATGTAATGTTTTCCTTGGTTTTGTTGCACGCTACTGATTTGAGTCTGTATTTGAGTAACGCGAGAAGTTGGGAAATATCTATTAAGAAATACCCTTTGCATTTGTGCCCATGTTGCAATTGTATCAGCGGGAAGATAAAAAAGCCAACTTTTAGCTGATTCATTAAGGGAAAAAGCAAACGCCCTTAATTGAATGACTTCATTAATTACTCCTTCAAGTTTCATGTTCTCACAAACTAACCTAAATTATTGTAGATGATGATGTGGACATTGACCCGATCGTCCATTAAAAACATGTAATTTTTATAAGAATCCACTATGCAGTTTAAAATTCGCACCTATAGCAGGGAATACTATTCATAAAGGTGAATAATTGTTTGCATGAAATTCTGACATTTGTCTAAGTGTAAGTTCAGGTGGAATAGAAGCATATTGTTGATTAGCAGCAATATTTTGGTTATTAGCCATTTCTATAAACGTAGGAATTGGAACAGGCTCACCAAGAAAAACTGAGCGATTAGAAGATTACCCTTGTCGTGGAGTGCTCTCCTTGATCTCTTGAACTCTCTTCTTGACATTGGATATGCTGGTTACTCTTTTACTCCTCAAGTTCATGCAATGGTACTAACTTCAATGTTTGCTGAAAATAAAAATAAAATAAATAAAATAAAATCACAATTAGTTAATTTTCAATGAAACCGTTCACCTGAAATGGCACCAAAATTTGACACGTCCATCGTAAGATGTGCAAATTATGTCCTAACTATACCACATAAACATTAATAGGATATTAATAACTATAGTAGTCATAAGCAAGGTCGAACCCAATAAGGAGCGAGGATTGAAAATTAAATATTGTGATCTTATATTAAAAAAATTACATAAATTGGGGGGTTTTGGATTTTAATGATAAAGAATAAAGTGTTAAACTAAGAGAACAAAAATAAAGTTGAAAAAGATAGAATATTCAAGGTTTTTATATAAGAGATATTAAATTAATATAATTTTGAATCATGTTGATTATTATTAAATCATAAATTATATTTTTCTCTCTAATTCCATATTACACAACCTAGGTTGTAGCTAACTAAGCTAACATTATAAACTAAAGTTGTAGCCAAATAAGAATGTGCTACACTAATATTAATTAATCTAGGAAAAATGAGAATATACCTTTCTTAATAATATTGATCATAAATGATAATTCAACCCATTTTATTTAATAAGCAAATGAGAATGATTTACAAATAACTATTATGACATGGATAACATTAATATGTAAATGAGAATGACATAATTATTGTTTTGCTACTATTTTTTATCAAATGAGAATGATAATTGCAAATAAAAAAAATTAAAGTGGCTAATTCCAAGCTATATGATTTTTATCAATTAATTAAAATCTATCCATGCATAAAAATCATGTAATATAAAGTTGGAGATATTAAGATCTATGTTGTAGCAGTCTCAATAATTCAATACTCTAAAACCATCAGAATAGATATCAAACATTAAGCACACACCAATCTCAATCTCAATCAATCAGAGTAGATATCAACTGCAGCAGCCTGACACTCTGTTTATAGAAATATTCATTCTTAGGTACTAATGTCTTACTCATTTAAATCTAACATGCCCAATTCTCCTCTAAAATAAACAAATTTAGTTTCTTTATACACAAATTTAGTTTCTTCCAACGGTTTTGTGAAAATATCTGCTATTTAACTTTCAATAGGTATAAATTCTAATTTCACATTATCCTTCTGCATATGATCTCTAATAAAGTTTAATCTTATATATATGTGTTTTTGCACACATCAAACATCCATCCATTTTGAACTTTCTCCCTCGAAACATTGTTTCAATCTATGTCCGTTGACTTTGAATATTTTTCCCGTTGCTTTGCTCTTTATTCTACCGCTTCGTAATCATAGGCTTTAATAACTTCAAATGGACCTTTCCAACAAGAACAAAGTTTTCCATGGAATAATTTAACTCGAGAATTAAAGAGTAAAACTTTATCACCGGTTTGAAACGAATTCTTGCTTAACATTTTGTCGTGAAACAGTTTTGCTTTTTCTTTATAAATTTTTGAATTTCATATGCATCGTTCCTCGATTCTTCTAGTTCTTGAAGCTGTATATTTCCTTGTTTTAAAATTTGTTCATAGTGCATGTTACAACTTTTAATCGCCCAAAAGGCTCTATGTTCGAGTTCTACTGGAAGGCGACATGCTTGCGGTAAAGCATGCAATAGGGATACATTCCAATTGGAGCTTTATAAGCTATACGATACACCCATAAAGCATCTCCTAACCGTGCACTCTAATCCTTGTGGTTTGGATTAACAACTTTTCCAGGGATCGATTTGATTTCTCGGTTTGAGATTTCAACTTGACCACTTGTTTGGGGATGGTAAGCTGTGGAAATGCGATCCGTAACGTGATATTTTTCTAAGAGCGATTTCACCATCCTATTACAGAAATGAGTACACCTATCACCAATGATAGCTTTAGGGCTACCATAACGACTAAATATTTGGGTACGAAGAAAGTCAACGACAACTTTTGCATCATCAGTTCGAGTTGCTCGGGCCTGAACCCATTTGGAGACATAGTCAATGGCAACTAGAATGTAAACATTTCCAAATGATGGTGAGAATGGTCCCATGAAATCATTGCCGCATACATCGAAAATTTCACTAATGTATATAGACTTAAGAGGCATTTGATCTCTTTTAGAAATGTTTCCAGTTCTTTGACATTCTGGACATGATTTAACAAATTCATATGAATCCTTGTTTAATGATGGCCAACAGAATCCACTTTCTAACATCTTGTGTGCAGTCCTCTTTGAACCAAAGGGACCACCACTTTCGAAAGTATGGGAGAATCTCATAATGGATTGTGTCTCATGATTAGACACACATTTTCTCAGAATTTCATCCAAGCAAAATTTAAACAGATATGGATCATCCCATATGTAATATTTAGCTTCATTTTTAATTCTGTCTCCGTGAGGCCGTGAAAATTCATTTGATAGCTGTTTTGTGACTAAATAACTCACGATGTCAGCATACCAAGGAATTTTATCATGGATTGACAATAAATATTCATCTGGAAATAAATCTGAGAGAGGAATAACTTCTGCTTCTCTTGGTATTCTGCTTAGATGATCTGCAACATAATTTTTTGCTCCTTTCTTGTCTCGAATTTCAATGTCAAAACTCTTGAGTAAAGGTACCCATCGCAAAAGCCTAGCTTTAGACTCTTTCTTTTTCAAAAGGTACTTTGATGCTGCACGGTCTGAGAAAATAATGATTTTTGTTCCAAGAAGATAGGAACGAAATTTTTCTAGGGCAAAGACTATAACATATAACTCCTGATTTGTTGTTCTATAGTTGCATTGTGCATCATCCAAGATACAAGAGGTATAATAAATCACGTGAGTAATACGGCCTACTCGTTGCCAAAGAATTGCTGCTACAGCTTTATCGCTTGCATCACACATGATTTCAAAGGGCAATTCCAACTTGGAGTTGGAGAATTGGAGATTGATGTGTATGAAAACACACATCATTTCTTTATTCTAAATGTTTGTTTTATTCCTTTTGTATTGTATAATTTATATTTTTAGTATCTTTTTATCTTGAAATGTTGGTACTGCTGTGCTTTCATGTTTTTGGCAGATTGCCGTGAAGTTTGGAGCAAAAATGAAGAAGGATGGAGAAAATGGCAAGTCATGAGCTCAAAAAGCTATATTTCACGATTCATCATCGTTTCACGTGCTTCGAGAGTTTATACGGCAGCGTTTCATAGCATTTAGCTAGATTAGCATGTTTAGATGTTTTGTATAAGTTTCTAAATTTTTTATAGACGTTGTTTGGTATTTTTTATTTTAGTTTTAAGGTTTACTGCACAGCTATCGCGGGCACGACCAGCTGTGTCGCGGGCAGGACTTTGGTCGCCGGTGCGGCGCCTGGTGGTCGCGGGCGCGACGGAGGATTTCTGCAAATTCTATGATTTTTAACCTGTCGCGGGTGCGACTGACATGGTCGCGGCCGCTACGATGGTCCAGATGCAAAATAGCAGTTTTCGACCGTCGGATAGATCTGGTTACAAACCCTCGTCTATAAATACGTCTCCTAGGGTTGTTCGAAGCATAATACAGAGAAGGAAATGTTCAGGGACGGTAGAGGCGATCAAGGGGGCGAGAGACGCAAAGAAAGACGAGCCTTGGAGGGAATTTGGAAAAGTTTTGACCCGCAAACGCATAGGAATGCATTGGACATTAGTTTGGAACGCGTCGTGTGCTGTAAAACCTTCGTTCTCAGTTATTCAATCTCTGCAGAATGTTTGTT
>JAOVYX010000763.1:0-13316 GCA_035668315.1 Drosera spatulata
CATTCTGAATCAAACCCTTGGAACATCTTCAAACATACATACGATAAGAATGCATATCGGTTATGTCGTTTCTTGGCGTAACCGACAGCAGAGTAAACAGAAGAAGCCACCAGGTCCAAGTCCCAGCCCGTTGTCTTCATCAACTCAATCAGACGACTTGCAAATCTGTGAATCGCCCTACACCCGTCTCGCAGCATCCCATCAAAAACTCTAACCGTTAACATGACTTGACGATTTCGATCCAAATTGTCAGATAGCTGTGAATTCAGGCCCCGCAGCTCCTCCAAGCTCGTCCTGAGCCCCGAAACCTGGTCATCCTTGAGGTCGATTTCAGACTGCAAACGGTTGAAGACGGACTTGAGAGCCCTGAGTCTGCCCTGGTTCTCATTGACTTGGAATTCCAAGCAAGACCCAGATGAGAATTCAACGCTGAAATTAGGGTTGTGGTAGTAATTCTTGTACAGCCGCTTGAATTCGGAGAGGGTTAGGAGGTGGGAGACGAGGGCCTTGTCAGCAACCCTAACAGCGTCCTCGTCCAAAGGTACATGCGCAGTCTGCAATTGAAGATATGCGGCCTCCAACGACGAAAGGGTTGCGAAAAGAGAGGTGATTAGGGTCTGGTTGAACTGCCTATTCGACGACCTACCTTGTCTTTGCTGGGGAGCACAGAGAGGAGTTTCTGGTGATTCCGCCTGGCAGCGGAGCACGGGGAGTGTCTCGGAGTGGTGGTCAGCGGCATCATCGTGGGCGGTGGTCGATGATGACGATGGGTGATGGTCGTCATCGTCGTCGGCGAAGAATTCGAAGGCTTTGGCTTTGAAGGAGAGGGCAAATTTTTGAAACATTTGGGAAATTTGAGGAGGTTTAACTGTGAATCCTCCTCCTTCCTCCATTTTCTACTACTCTCTTACTCTGACATTTGGGTTCTTTGCTTTGCTGGGATGTGGCAGAAATCAAGTGATTCTTGTCTTTCAAATTCAAAATCTGCAACACCCTGCCAAATTGAGAGAAGTGAGAGAGCGAGGTGTCCTGTGCAAGAAAGGAATGAAATGAAATGACGAGGAGAAGACATTGCGGTGTGGAGGAGGAGTGGGTGGAAGGCCACTTCTTTTTGTTTTGTTTGATTCTTCTTTTGGAGTAACAAAAGAGTAGCCACACCATGCCACTAACAATGGTGCCTGTTTGTTTGACCAACAAAAGTGTTAAAAAGTATAATTATTTTGAGTATTCTTATTTAATTATTTTTTTAATATATTGATTTGAGATAATTATCATCGATTTAAATATATTTTATAAAAAAATCAATGATTAAGATAAAAAAATGTTAAAAAAAGAGTATCACAACTACTATCTATAGTATTTCTCTTTGACCGATTAGACTGGAATATGTAAAATGGAGGCTATCTTATATCCCTTCTTCACATAAAAAGTGCAGCAATTTGATCAATGAATTTGTTGAGATAAATTTTAAATCACACACCAGAACGATTAAACATCAATTGTTGTCGCCCCCTTCCGACGGCTGGGCATGACATGGAGCATGCCCGTGGAGGTGGGTGTACATCAATTGAACGATCATGGCTGACCAGCTAGCTCATCATCACCATCCGCCCCTTTTTATCACTACTAGGTTGTTTCTGTCTACTTGGCGAGCTAGTAGTACCAACTTTGTGCATCTTTATTGATCTCCTATAGATAGATCTCTTGCTTCATCCCCTCCCAATTACCATGTCAGTGTCACCAGAAAATTCCTGCCAACATCAGCAATTCAATCAAAACAAAATCGCCTCCTAATTAGGGGTTGTTTTTGATATTATCGTCAAAACTGAAGAAACCAAAATCAATGACAGAAATAAAAAATCAATAATGAAAATCAAAATCATTTTTTCAAATTAAATGATTTTTTTATTAAAGGAATCTAGGATACTGTAGTTTGACAAAACAGGAAATAGAAATAAAAAATCATTTTTTCTAATTTTTTGTTTTCTGTTTCTGTTTAATCCATTTATAAAATAGAAAACAGAAGTGATACCAAATATTATTGTTTCATCAACCAATAAAATGAAAACAGAAAACAAGTCACGAAAACGATACCAAACAGACCTTTCGTAACCCATAACATTTTTACCCATTGATGTGGTATGCTTCCTAACTGTGAGCGACATTGAGTGCACCCCATTTTCACTTAAAACCATAAAAGCAGAACCAATGTTATAGAAAACCGTTTCATTACTCGAGCGGGACACTCCCTCCCATCACACCCTTCTTTTAACATAACTAAGAACTAAGTGCCATTGGTGAAGTATGACGTTTGAAGTGAAAATGTCAAAAAACAACAAACAGGAACCTGGTCCAGATGTCTCTACTGAAACCCCATTCCAGTCATTGCAAGGTCCAGTTCATTGGCCTCAGTCGTCTAGCTAGCTCTTTATCTGGTGGTGAGCATGGGCAGAGTAGAGGCGTAAAGCACATCAGGGCGCACAGCCACGATAGATAACTAGCCGTCAGAGCAGGAGAACAGCTTGTCAGTTAGTAAAGTCAGGTCCCGTCCTAATTAATAGTCCACAGGATTCAGCTCATATGATTTGCTCGTTGGATTGTGCCTGAAATGAAGAGAAGTCAGGAATCTGATATTACTAACCACAACGTCAAACTCTATCAAAAACAAAAAGCCAACTCTTTATTTCGTACTAAAACAGTCACAAAATAAGGAAGATAGGTTCCCATAACAAGAACTTGAATATTTGGGGATTGATCATACGAATGACTTATTCAGGATAAGCGAAAGAAGGGAGTAATACTTGGTTGGGAACTCGAGATAGATCTCATTGGAGTGATACATCAGCAGTCCATTCAATCATCCCTGAACTCATCATCATGACATTCAATTTGCTTGATGACCTTTCTGTACATCTCCTTCTTCCATTCTTCAACTGGTGGACTCCCAACTTGTTGAGCTATCCAGTCCAAGTACCCAAACTGCCAATCATAGTGAAGAACCATAACCGAACCAAAACGAAGATTAGATTTCCCAATCAATCAGACTAACAGGGTTTAGACAACAACAGGAATTTAGGAGCTACTCCTAGTATACGGGAAACCTTCCAAAACAAGTTAGGAAACATGGCAACTAACCTCTTCAGGATTGAAAAGAAAATGTGTTTGGTGAATGGGCCTCTTCAATTCCTCCATTTGACGGAAGTAACAGTCAATATCTGCTATCATATTCTCCTTGGATGGAAGGGATACCTTGCCAGATAAGACTTGTGCTATCCACCTCGATTGTAGCTCCATCATAAGGAATAGTATAGTCTACCATTATCACCATATATAGCTCAATCAGTTTCTCTGTTTAACAGTAATACAAAACTTGGCCCCATCAGATAGCAAGGAACACTAATATGAATCTCCTATCACATTGAAGTTTGGCCACAAAAAGAAAAAAAGAAAAGAAAAAGGTCCAAGATCGAGGGAAAGAATCTCCCAAGAGATTCTGAGAACACATCTGTTTCTCCACGAGATTTAGGTACATATCCTACTGGATGTTCAAAAAGAGGCAAACACTTCACATAATAAAATAACGATCCATTCAAGATCCACAACGAACAGAGAGAAAGTAGCAACCATTTATCAATCATAAAGAAACTCAAGAGTGAAAACCCCTTTAGAATGAGTTACCACGAGCAGAATTAAGCATTTGTTCTGATGTTTGCATGCCTCACCTTATGTGGCAACCCCACAAAAGAGAGGGCAGGAGAAAGATCTGGTGGAAAGACATGCTTGTATAACGGGCCAACACGGTTGTCGTCAATAGTTATGATCCCATTTGTCTTGAGAAAGGAATGATCATAGTTGTACCTGTGGAATAAGCCACAATGAACCCTATGCTTACCTGCTATGAGATTGTTATGAACTCAACGGAATAAACAGATTTTCTTACAAACGCATACCCTGTACAGTGAAGCATGGTATCTGCATGAACTGCCGACCCGTCTTGAAAAGTCACCTTGCCATCTCCATCAGTATAAACAACCTGCTAAGAAGCTACATAATGTGTTAAGTAAATCCCTTCAGAACTCTATACATGGTAAGGCCCCATTTTCCAATTTCTTAGGAAATCTACTTCTTGTTTGTGATACTCACAGGAGTTATCTGCACAGTAAAAATTTAAAGAAGCTTTCATCCGCAGATTAATGATTTGTAGAGATCAAAAAGAATTCTAGATCTAACTTTTTGGATCTATCATATCATGTTTGCTTTTACTCATTCAAAACTTACAAGGGCTCACCCCTGAATGAAGCCAAATATTTGGATAAGCATTCAATCTAGACAATTTTGCAAGAGGAGATCGGGAAGACAAATGAACTTCCTTGGCAACTTTCGCGGTATCCCTCGATATATCATAAGCACTTGCCCCATTGCCAATTATTACAACCACCTGCTCAAATTGTTCTTATAATTAATCACAAAACCAGGATCAGTAACAAAAAAAAAAAAAGCAGTAACATTTAACATGTCCATTTCAGCACTGTAAAGAAGGTTCACTTCAACACCCTAAAAAGAGAAACACCCTGAAATTTAAGGGGCTGTTTTCAACATTGCTACTTAAAACCGTGAAAACGAATAGCGATAGCAGAAATAGAAAACCGGTGGCGAAAATTGAAATCACTTTTCAAAATAAATGATTTTTTATAAAGGAGATCTTGAATACTGTATTTGTATGAAACATGAAACACAAACTAAAAACCATTTTTCAGGTTTGTTTGGTATCACTTCTGTTTTCAATTTTCTGTTCCCGTCTCATTGGTTACGAAACAACTATTTCGTATCACTTCTATTTTACTGCTTTCTATTTCTATTTTTTTGAAACAGGTGAAACGGAGATAGAAAACAGAAAACCAAAGAAAATGGTTTTCTGTTTTTTGTTTCATTTGAATATAATATTTAAGATTGCTTTACACAAATTCATTTTATTTTGTAAAATAATTTTGGTGTTCGCTACTTGACTTTTTTTCTTTTTCTTTTGTTACCGATTTTGGTTTTTCCAATTTTAAAAAACAATACCAAACAGTCTCTTAGGTTATCTTTTTACGCTTCTTTTTCATCACTTTTAGAAACTGATTTTATCTGTCTCATCTTAGTACAATATTTACGATTCCTTTATACAAATTTATTTTATTTTGTAAATTGATTTTGGTTTTCGTTACTGATTTTTTGATTTTCGTTACTAGTTTTGGTTTCTCCAGTTTTAAAAAGCAATACCAAACAACCTCTTAGGTTATCTGTTTTATGCTTCTTTTTCATCACTTTCAGAAACTGATTTTATGTGTTTCTGTTTTATCTTAATACAATGTTTAAGATTCCTTTACACTCTTATTTTATTTTATAAAATGATTTTGGTTTTCACTACTGATTCTTTTTGTTTTTGTTACTGGTTTTGGTTTCTTCAGTTTTAAAAAGCAATACCAAACAACCTCTTAGGTTATCTGTTTTATGCTTCATTTTTATCAGTTTTAAAAACAGAAATTAGAAACAAACACTTCAGAAATGATACCAAATAGGCCCTAAGGATACTAGGTAGCACACTGAGCATGTAGCTTTGAACCAGGATCGGCAAGGAGGGCTAAACCACAATTGAAGAATGCAAGAAAGGAATGGGTTCCATGACTAGGAAGTATTGATGGATAGACATCTTGGCAGAATCAAAATAAAATCCTCAAAAAAAAAAAAAAAAAAAAATCGGGGGATGAAAAAATACAACATACCAGCATGATATCTTGCTAGAAAGTAGAAACAACATGATTTGGTGTTGGTGAGAAGACAAGAGGCCAAACCTCATCCTTGAAAGGTTCAGGGACACGGTAATTATGACTATGCGTTTGCTTTCCAGGCCACTTCTCCAAACCTAACAAATTCAGGTAATTTAAGCCAGCAACATCCTATCAAGCTCCATATCCCAAAAAAAAATTAAAAATTAAAAAAATCATCCTATCAAGCTAATCAGTCACAGTATCTATTGATTTCAATCACAAGCCCTTTGGACCAGCCATAATAAGCACATGACATGATCAATGAGGTGATATCTTACTTGTAAGTAAGAAATAATGAAATCGGGAGGGGGGCAATACAGAACCTGGAATATGAGGCAGCCGAGGCACCGTAACGTGACCGTTGCAAATCACGACGGCATCGAACACATCTTTGGAGTATATTCCGGCACTGGCCACCGCGTCCACCACCCAGCGCCGTCCGTTCTCCGTGAGGATGCTTTCGACACGGACGACTTCGGTGTTGAGGCGGATCAAGTCAAGGAGTTCGTACTCTGCTGCGAAATGGTTGAGAAAGGACAACACCTCGTGGTGTCCGGGAAACATCCTGGGGTCACCGTAGTGGCTCGCCTCCGTCAAGGGGAAATCGGAGAATCCCATGAGAGGGCGGGGCAGATTGGTCCGAAGCGAAAGGTACATGCTGCTGTGCACTAGTAATTGTGGTTCTTCTCCTCGAATTGGGTCATCAGAGTCGACCCGGGGGTCGTATACCCATATTCCCCCCACTTTCCCCGATTTTTCGAAGACGGTGACTCCGTGACCCTCTCTCTTCAGCTCACGCGCCGCCACAAGACCTGCCGCCCCGGCGCCGATCACTGCAACTGCCACTTCCACTGACCCCATTCCACACCTGCTCCCTCCGCCCTTTTCAACTCGCCTCTCTCTCACAAACCTTGGGAGTTGGGAGTGTTATTTTACTTCAGGATCTTCTGTGAGTTGGAAGAGAGAGAAGGGGAGGGAATGGGAAAAATTTTAATAAGGTTTTTTTTTTTTTGAAATGGTTTGTTTCATCGTGTGAGTTTTTATGTCAGAAGAGACTATGGAGGATAAGAAAAGAAAGTTATTTTAATTTTTTTTCTAAAAGAGTTTCATAAAATGAGAGGATTAAGATGAAAAATTGATATTTGTTGTTATTTTATCAAAATTATTTTTTTAATTGTTATGTACTAACACGTATTGACATTATTATATATAATTATAGAATCAAAATAAATATTGATAGGTTTTGTTATATGAAATAAAATTGTTTTTTCTCATAAATTTATAAACAAAACCAAATAAAGTTAGGATATTTTCTTTTTTCTTTACCTTTTCATTCCCTCCCCATTCTTTTCTTTACTTTTCCTCTTATAAAAACTCACAAAAAAAAAAAAAAAAAGCCCCTCAGTCCATTTATAACTGCCCAGAGATATTAGCAAAATCCCCTGCGATACACTCCTCCAAGAGTCTTGTAAGTTATCAAATGATGCTCGATATATAAATATCCAAAAACCGTAGCTTTACCGCGCTCGAAAAAATGTTGCACATGTTTATCATTGCATCGTGTAGGCCCTTTGATCCCCACTTCTCATCACTGTCGATGCTAGATATTTTTGGCGAGGTGGACAGGTATGCAACAGTGCTCACTTATTCGGAATAGACAAATCCACAGAACAAATACACAAAGCTAGCAAACGAAAACCACAAAAGCAAAGATCCGTGGTAGGTCGTTGCATTTAGTTCCCTGAGCTGTCATTGCCGCTCGACAAGTGCATCTTCCAACATACAATTCCTGAATATGTTTGGGTTTTCATGCCTTCACAAAGCATGCACCAGTGACAGAGCGATCCTAATCAACCTGCTGCACTTCATACATCATATGTATGAATCCTTTGCCGCATATACCTTACATGTAATTTCTGCTAATTGGGATGCCTGATCGCATATTATAAAAGCTATCATCTGATTTGTTTTTGCCCGGCATATAATTATGACAATATTGGAGACGATATAGACATGACAAATCATAGCCAACAGTGACAGATGACCACCACTTCCATGTATCCTCTTTGGTCCATTGATTACCATGACCACAACACAACCCCCACATGACTATCATCGCCAGTTTACCGAGTTCATCCCCCACACGAATAACCATGACCACAACCTCCAAACAGAGTCACCGAGTGTACTCATCCTGTTGTGTTGTATATATTTCGTAGGCTACTCTGGTGTTTGCATACAAGTTTGAGATGGCATCTAAAGCAACTGCCGCTGCCATCATCCTCTCTAACATCCTGCTCTTCACTTGTGTGGCTTCATGTCACGTTGAGACCCCTTGCTCTCCGACTCCTCGTCCTGTTGGACCCAAGCCGAAGCAGCAGCCCACACCAGCAACCAAGTGCCCCAAAGATACCCTCAAGCTAGGGGCGTGTAGCAGCTGGCTGGGGCTCGTCAGCGAGGTGATTGGGACTAAGCCCAGCACCCAATGTTGTGCACTCGTCGAAGGTCTCGCTGACCTCGAAGCAGCAGCATGCCTGTGCACCGCGATCAAAGCCAACGCCCTTGGCATTGTGAAATTTAAAGTTCCTGTCGCACTTAGTCTCCTGGTTAATGGTTGTGGAAAGAAGGTGCCCGACGGATTTCAGTGTCAATAGCTCTCTACCTAATCTACTTTGGCCCAACCAATTGTTGCATTTGTGCCGATCGTTAAATTTGCTGCACTTGTGTTCACTTCATGTATGCATCAGTCATGTGCCTGCACTCTCTTTCGATCCATGTATCATTCTATCTGTATGAGCATGTGTTGCCAACGAGTAAGATGCATTCTCTTTTCATTCAGTATTAATAATGGATCCCCTTTCACCCGGCTAGCTTTTCTAGGTTTATTTCTTTTTTCAGATTTTAATTTTAATTTTATTTCATTCTACACCAGTTGAAAAGTGCAATCACCTTCCAAAGGAATATTGCCACCCAGCTAGCGAGTGGCACATTTTGACTTGGGAGGTATGTAAATAACCAACTTAATCCTCTCAACTGGAGCAAGTAGAGACAAAAAGAAAGCTCTATAACACTTCTCTGCTTTCTCACATTGTAGGCTATAGCGGCTATTTTCAGCACGAACAAGGAACGTTCAAAATATAACCAACTGAAATTTGATTAAGATAGAAAGAATGCAGTGTTCTGATCATATCTATTGTTGAAGAGGTTACATCTAGCTGCGTAGTAACCTCTTTATGGGCATGCGTAGTACAGACATGGGACTTGCAATATCTGACTGAAGTCAACTTTTGGACAGATATATATGGACCGGACCAATCCAAAATTTCCTAAGAGGACGCATAATGTGCATGACTTATACTACAAATTACTCAGTTGTGAGTTCCTGGATGTACCTTTGGTGGTGCATAGTCCAAGTCGAAACCTGGTTGTGGTGCTGATGATGATCCCTTTCTGATTCTAGGAATCATCAGCGATTGCCATAATACTGTCACCGCCCTACCTCCTCGATGGCCTCCTAGTTTTCTTCTTCTGATCCCTAATCTTGAAAATGAAAATGACCTTTTTCCTTGATAATTTGCTTTTGCCTGCTCCTGCTCCTACCTGCAGCAGCCGCTGCTAATTCATCCATACCACGGAGCCTGACTGCTCCTCCACGAAGCTTGCAGTGATTCCTCTTCATCATGATCAGCTGATCCAGCTGCCGCCAGCAACGTTGAACATCATGGTCCTCCCTATCCTTTTCGATAAATGTATTAAGAGCTTCATCCTTGACTATTGCAACCTTTTCCACGTTGATCACCTTATAATTAACATAACTCTGCACATTAAACAATTGGTATGGTCAGTAGATAACACCAGCTATCATGATCGAGTTCATGACTTTGCGGTACAGGTAGAATTCATCTCTTAGATACTAGCGTACAAGGATAGACATATTGGAGAAGTTAATACGTATCATCCATATGTCTAATGAAGTAATATTCAATTAGATTGAACAGCTAATGAAGGAAGCACTGCGGAATTCAAAAAACACTGCCATGCCTATGATTCTACCATACAACATGATGGAACAACTTAGACCTTTCATGCTGTCATTAGCAAAATTATGGGATCACATGCCACAACACATGAATAGCAACATAGCCAGCTAGCTAAGAGAAAGTAAGCATGCTATGGTACGTATACATAAAACAATTACTTTGACGGAAATGTGGATGGCCACCTCTTGATTAGGCTCCATATAGTCGGCTTCAACCCTAAGATGCCGAGTGCCAAATGCATTTGAACAAAGAAACACAAGTGAAAGAAGGGAACAACCAAGAAGAACAATCTGCATGTCTCTCCTTCCTTCTGGATATCAATCAGAATGATCAATATCCACACTCGAACTTACTTTGAAGCAGCATCTGTTTATGAGTAACATAAAAGAGTATAGCTAGCATGCCATCATGTGTTGGTGATGCAGGTAGTAGTAATAGAATACATCAATATCAATATTAAGAGTCTTAATTATCTGTAGAACATGTAAGTGTAGTGTGCAGCAAGGGGACGACATGAGAAAAACTATGGGGCGAGATGAATTAAAAGGACGACATGGATGATGGAGTAGTCTCCCTTCTGTCTTTCCTTTACCCCTGAACAGACCAGCATATCAAACATTCGGGACCCAATCAGGCAATATTTGTTAAGGGCACCTCCATCTCCCTGGTCTCAAGATTAAATACTGGAACACTAATGTAGATAAGAACACACAAGACCTAACATCAACCCTAAATTTGCGTGTTTTTATAAAATGATTACATGTAGACATCATAGAAAGTAGGAGAGGGGACAAGGGAACAGATTTCTCAATGTCTGCATACCACAAATAGTGCGATATATAGTGCTATGTGATATGCTATATTTCATACTCAGGTGGATATGGCGCATCTATACATATTTATAACCTCGATAGTAAGAAAGGCAGAAAGCAGAAGAAATGTCCTATTGTTTCCTTGATGGGCGTTCTCCACTGCTTTGACTCTAAAAAAGGTCCGGAGGATATGATTCTAACTTAATTTCATACAGTATCAAGTGTCGAACGTGGCTGTGCTGTGCAAGAGGCAAGGGTACTTCTCCATGATTTCTAGGGATGATAACTCTGCACCATCATCATGTACATAAGAATATACAGGAATCACAGTTGCACAAGCTATTATAATCCATGAATAAGAATGAATCAATACTCTCATTTGTTGCATCAGCTTCTTGTTGAATGTTTTATGATTCCATTTTACAACAACAAAGGATTACCAGAATCTTTCATCCAGATTTTTTATGATCAACAGAGATCTCATAAATGATATAGAACATGAGACATGGAACCAAATATATTTTACTTCTATATATAGACCAATGGCAAATCAATATAAAGGTGATAGTTCATGTGCAACACAATGATGTCTGGTGGTTCTCTATCCCTGTGCTTCCTTTTTGACCTACCTAGCTATGAAAGAGCAAGACTTCTGTATCACATAAAGATCTCACATAGAGAAAGGAAACACGAGCGGAGCTGATGAGGACAGCAAGACAAAACAGAGCATACACAATGCTTCGGCTGTGTGTAGAGTGTTAGCAATATGTGTGCAAACGATTATATCTGTGTGCGTACTAATCGTAGGAGTGCCGGTGCGACAAAGCCTAGCGATTAACGAGATCTGCACTCCTAGATTCTTTTGAGGCAGTACCCTGAAAACAGACAATGCCTACAACATCAAAGCATTGACATGCGCCGGTTTATTTGCTTTGGGCTCGGTATTGATCATGTGCTTTGGTGTCTTGTTAATCAGTGTAGCATCCTCACTAACCAGAAAAAGAAAAAGAAGTTTTAACAATTTCATTACGCTCAATTTCTGCTTTGTCCTCCCTTGGTAATTGATCCACATGCATAATATATTCCCTGTTTGTCTCACAAAAGTTGTAAACATGTTTCCTTTTTAGTCCTCCAAAAACAATGCAACACTAACATCTCCAACAAAACCAAAGATTAAAAAAAAAAAAAAAAAACACCCTAAACTAAACTAAACTATCCCTACAATAATTCATCTCTCATCCACTACAATAAATCCTACTACCAACACAAAAACTACATACCCTTCCAAAATTCACTAGAAATTCAACATATAAATAAAAAGCTCAATCTGGACCAAACCGTTGCCTTTTCTGGAATATAGTCACCTGATAAGTGACATGCCAATACATCCAAGGCCTATCTAGGACATTTGCATGCGGGAGTGTTATGATACCTGTAATATTGCGGACTTCATAGGAAGCTTGGGCTTCTGATAATAATGAGCAATAGATATCATAATGTTAAATACCCTATATGCTTACAATGAGAATATATACATGTGTGTGTTTATATACTTAGAAAAAAGGAAATTTGTAGTTAACAACATATAAATTATGTGTTATTAGCACATATCTAACAGTGAAGATTTTTTTAAAATTGTTTTTGTTTTTGAATGTTTCTTATCATTTAATCGTCATCATTCAATCATCCTTAACAACACATAATATTGGCATCATATTCCCCAAACCCATATACTTATTTCACTAAAAGATTGAAATCTGCATTTATCCGAATAGTCTGGACATCAAAAGTTACGGAAATAATGAAAATCACATAGAAAATGAGAATCTCGCCAGTAGCCAAATCTTGAATAGTGAAATATATATTAAAAAACTTATTTGTCATTTTAAACATTACAAAAAAATTAAAAAGATCATCATGTCATAATCAGACTTGGAAACTGGAATATTGAATAATCAGACTTGGAAACTGGAATATTGAAAAATTATATCTTTTGAGATAATTCTCATGGAGTTTCCTTAAGCTCGTTTACACAGTTACACCCCATCTAGATACCACAATTCTCTTAATCCCGGGGAAATCACCTTTCTACAGTTGCGCACTTGTGTTCTTTTGACACTATTTTTTAACTTGACCAAATTAGCCTAGGGCGCCGCATAATACAAGCCTAAATCGGGGTTTCCAACCCAAGAGCCCACTGAATTACAGACTACATAAAGTGGTGTTTGCTTCATCATTTAACTGCAACCAGACATCGGTAGGGTAGGAACAATTAACAAAGAAAGCACCAATAATTAACTGCAACAATTAACAAAGCAAGCACCAATAGTTTTAAATTAACTTTCACTGGCTTTGAAGCCACCAAGTGCCAATGTTGAAAAACCCTGTGGCATGCCACATCGACTAACAATATTCCGAAATTCATCGAGGCTAAGCTGCAGCATGAAAAAGGAGCCAAGACTGATCAAAACAAGTAAAAAGGAAATGGAGGGAAAGAGTTTTTCAGTGTGATATGCAACTATACGAGATCATGCAGGACAGTAAGAGAAGACAGTACTAAAAATAGACAACATTGCCAAAACTGAAAATAACCATATGCTTCTGCCCCCTCTTCCAAAAACAGTGACAAAATAATTCCATTATGAACAACCCCA
>JAOVYX010000764.1:0-13316 GCA_035668315.1 Drosera spatulata
ATCCATGTACTTTGGATATTATGGCAGATCAGATGTCTATATCGTTTAAATGTAATAAACGATCTGCATAGCTTTCGTTTAAATGTTATAACTAAACAGGTATTCGGTTACTGTTTATAGTTACTTGGCTTCTGTACCCTAAAACCCATTCGGTTTGTTTAGCCTTGTCACGGACCGGGTCCGTGATGACATAACACTCACGTGTCTTCCGACGCGAAAAGTCGTGGGCGTTACATGTAGTCAGCTTGTTTGTTGTTGTTTGGTCTTGGAGAAGATTCAATCGATGCGTCCTCTGTTCTTGTGATGTCAATGGCGTCATCGAAGATGACTGGATTTAGTGGAGACATTGTCAAAAGAACGAAATTCTTCCCCATGAGAAGCCATGGTTGGAGTAAGATCCCCATGAATGATGATGATGATTAATGAGGATGGCGTCAAATTGTTGGAGATCAGCACATTGCATTCTCAGGGCATTTGATGTTTGTAGCTGCTCTTGTGAAAATTTATATCATTTTTCTACGTTTTTTTCTTAGAGTCAAAGATCATTCCATGGATTATCTAGGTCCTGTGTTGAGTTGTTGAGATCTGCTGATGGAGTTCCATCTGGATGAAATGCGGTTGATGGAAGCCACCAACGACGAAACTAATACCATCAGAAACAAATACCAACTAGTTTCCACATGGGCCATTCATGAGATGCAGTTGACGAAAGCCACTAGCGACGAAATCGTCACCAAGTAGCCAACGGTTTCCAAATTGGTGCCCAATGAGTGCAACGATGACGACAACCCCAACGATACCGAGTCATGGTTCGAACTTGAGCCCCAAATTACCAGAGTATTCCATATCACCAATCCTCAACATTTTTAAAGTGTTGGTTTTTTTTTCTTACACTGTTTAGAAACAGTATGTGTTATATTTCGATCATTTTTTTTGGAGACTAAATTGTTGATTTTGTAAGGCACTGTTTAGAATAATGCGTGTTTTTGTAATATAATGGAGAGCACAAAATGCAACATTGCAATATTATATGAGTATTGTTTGTTTTGGGAACGACGACGACATGCATCGTCAACGAGAGATATATGCGCATTATTTGTTCTGAAGACAAAAATGACGACGAAGACGGATGGTTAGATTTATGATTAAATCTAGGGATATAATTATGATCGGAATGACTATTTAATTTATAATCTATTATAATAAATTATTATAATCTATTTTATAATAAATTATTTTCAATTTTGGTTGAGGACAAATAAAATTATGATTTGAATTTAAAAATTAATTAATTATAAAAATTTTACTTTATAACTTATTAATAATTAAAAAGTAAAAAAATAACTTATTGATAATAAACCACAATCTCAATCCACACGCAGACAACCAAAATCGATCCCACACCCAGCCCCATCAATCCCTTTCCACTGTCCACCCTTCCCTTTCATCTCATCTCATTTCACCTCCATTTCTGTCTCACCTTATTTCAATCTCATCACCCTTCCTTTCAAACATGTGATCCCTCTCATCTCCCCTATCATCATCACCCTCACCTCATAATCCTATCATCCCATTTCTCACACCAAAACCAGAAGAGAATCAAAATCACCAAATGGGGAGAGCGTTTGTGTATGTGATATTGGGCGGAGGAGTAGCGGCGGGCTATGCGGCGCTGGAGTTCATCAAACGAGGGGTTTCTTCTGGTGAACTGTGTATCATTTCTGAGGAATCGGTGATGTCACTTATCTTTTCGTGCGTCATCGGTTGAATTTCGTGTTGTTGGTTTGTTGGGTTGTTTTTGTTTCGTGAGGAAGTTGGTGGGTTCGAGCCAGTTTCTGTAGTCTTTCGAGGTTTAGAGCGAATTGTGTTGTATTGTGGTGTTGGGACTGTGAGTTCGATGAATTGGTTCTGGTGGGTGTTTGAATTTTGAATTTTGGGTGGTGTGGCATTGTTGGTTGATTTGTATTCTTACAAGTGTGAGTGTGATTGTATGAATGGATGTGGAGTTGAGCTCTGAGCTGATAGTCTTCTGTGTGGTGGTTCAACATGCCGTGTTGGCGTGCAATTGACTGGTTCAACATGGTCGGTTGAGGGCAATAGAATGATTATAACAGGTCTTGCGGTTGGCGCGTCATTTTTTTTCGTGTGGAGGTGGAATATGAGCTGTTGTGAAATTGGGCGGTTTTATGCTTGGTGTGGTTTTGTTCAGTGGTTTTTGTTTGGAGTAGTTTTAGTATCTTGTTGTGATAAATCTTCGTCTCATAGGAAGGTTGGAGAGGATCGACTTATAAAGGTTGCTGTCAAGGCTCTTGAAAGTTCCAAAGTGCTCCATTTTCGTAGATATGCTGCGTATCTTATGCGCATTATGGTGTACATTTCATGTATTAGAACACCTCTTTGGAGCAAGTTATGGGACTCTTGGTTGTTATTTTCTTCTTTAGTATCTTGATGATAGTATAAAAATGGGGGAAAAAGGTGGAAAGCTTAGCATCGCCATGGAATTTTTCGGTTTGAGGATTTATTCTTATGCAGTCAAGGAGTTTGTTTCTTTGATATCATGAATTGAAATTTGTGTAGTATCCACCACATAAAGGTTTTTACTTTTCATCATATGTCTCGCACAACTCTAATCTAATCTAATCTAATATATATCATATTACTCAGTCGCTTTTAAGCACGACAAACCGCGACAAACCATTAAAATGGCAAACGGTATGACATGACATTATTGTCATTTTAAAAACGATCAATTAAAAAAAAAAATTAAAACCAATCAAAAATAAAATTTAATCTAACATCTAACATATATCTTAACCAATTAAAATCTGATAGTAATTTGAACTATTTTAAACTAAATCTAAAATTTAATCTAATATATATCGTATTACTCAGTCGTTTTTAAGCGCTACAAACGCGGCAAACCATGTAACATAGATCTTAACTAATTAAAATCTGTAGTAATTTCAACTAATCTAAACTAAATATAAAGTTTAATATCTCAAATTTAACATAAAATATTTGGATCAAATAAAAAATATATAATAATTATACATATAAAATCTTTCACAAAGAGATAATTATATGAAATCATAACAGTTTTATATATGAAATCGTCTTTTTGTATAATAAAACAATAACTTTTCTCACTATCACGTTCAAAATATATCTTTATCTATATATGTATAGATTAATACTAATTATTTATATTATCTTTATTCATTTCGTACAATGCACAATAAAATATTATAGTATATAGATCGTATTACCCAGTCGCTTTTAGCGGCAAATGACAAACGATATGACAGGACATTATTGTCATTTTAAAAAATGTCATTTAAAAAATTTAAAACCAATTAAATAAAATTTAATCTAACATATATCTTAATCAATCAAAATCTAACATATATCGTATTACCTCGTCTCTTTTAGCGGCAAACGGCAAACGGTATGATAGGGTATTATTGTCATTTAAAAAAAATATCATTTAAAATAATTAAAATTAAATAAATAAAATCTAATCTAACATATATCTTAACCAATAAAAAATAATCTAATCTAATTTATATTGTGTTACCCAGAGCACGACAAATCATGACAAACCATTTCAATGACAAACGGTATAATGAGACATTATTGGCATCTTTTTTATACAAACTATTTTGATGACAAACGATATGACGGGACATTACTGTCATTTTTAAAAAAATATACTTAAAAATTAAAATCAATTGTTAAAAATTTACACTTCAAAATTAGAACCAATTAACAATTATTTGATGTCATTTAAACAAAATGTCAATTTAAAAAAATTAAATCAATTAAATAAAATCTTATCCAACATCTAACAGATATTTTAACCAATTAAAATCTGATAGTAATTTCAACTAATCTGAACTAAATATAAACTTTAATATCTTAAATTTAACATAAAATATTTGGGTCAAATAAAAAATCTAATATATATATCGTATTACCTGGTTGCTTTTAAGCGCGGCAAACCATGACAAAACATTTGAATGACAAATGATATGACGGGGTATTATTGTCATTTTTTTATGCAAATTATTTCGATGACAAACGGTATGATAGGACATTATTGTCACTTTTTAAAAAATATACTTAAAAATTATAACCAATTGTTAAAAATTTGACAAAATTCCCCTAAGGTACAGGTTTTACAAAAAGATTCTCATTCCATACAACATGCTAAAATAATTACCATTTGATACAGTTTTCAAATTTCCCAAAAACAAACCCGCTGCTTTTGTATAACCGTCACCTTTTTCATTGTTTTTTCAAATCGTAGGGTTTTCGTCAGTTTGGTCATTCGAAAACGATAATAGGAACCGTGGTCATCAAGGAGATTTGTTTGAGATCATCATCGTGATCGTGATCGTGATCATCATCTTTATTCCTGTTTCAATGGATGAGAAGGTCATAATTGTTTGTAGATTTGGTTCTGTATCTCGTTGATTCTTATGCTATTCGGATGTCGATTTCGAATGTCATCGTTGATGATGTTTGAGCTCTCGAGATGTCATCGTTTATCATTAATTGATGTGAATGTGGTGTGTGGAGGAATGGGTTTGGATTGTCGTGGTTCGAGTGTGGGTTTTGATCCTGGAAATGAAATAGTGCGTCAGTTTGAAGAAACAGTGAGTCTGAGTACTGTCAGTGTGTCACAATCTCAAATAGTGAGTCTTTGTAATGATTCAATGCGCCTGAGTTTTTCTACTGGTTCACGGATTTCTGGGACTCAAATTTCCAATAATAATCATCATTCTGAGATAAATGATGATTTTGGTGATGACGTTGTACGTGAGTCGTTGCTTCAGTTGGTGTTGCTTCGTCGAGCAATTTTGATCAACCCTTGCGTTCATCTCATTGTTCAAATTTAATTCAGAATGTTGGCCAAGTTTTTCCTGATGGCGCAAAGCAGTTCAGGAAGTCTCTTGCACTTTATGCAAGTGAAGTTGGATTTCGATACAGTTTTAAGAGGAATGAGAACGATAGGATTCATGTGATCTGTTTTAAGAAAGTTGATGGTTGTCATTGGTTTGTCAAGGCTTCATTGTGCTTACAATAAGTCATTTTTCATAAGGAAGATGAACAATGTGTACACTTGTGGATAGTTGTTTTTTCCCGACGGGTTCAATGAAGTCCATGAAGACGGAATGGCTTGCTAAGTCTCTTTTGGAAATTGTACGTCACGATCCTAATTTCAATTCGAACTAGGTTAGAAATTATTTTCAAACCATCTATGGTTTGGATTTGTCATATTCATGGAAAACCCTAAAGAAGGCGAAGATGATGCTTGGTGGTGATTCTTCAGAGTCGTTTTTGAAGTTGAAGCCATATATTCAGGCACTTATTAGTACCAATCCAGCAAGTCATGTTACACTTACCACGGAAGAAGGATCAAATCGTTTTTTCAAACTATTTGTTTCGTTTCATGCTTCGATCGTCGGTTTCAATCATTGTAGACCTTTGCTTTTCCTTGATGGCACATTCTTGAAGGGTGATTTCAATAGAGTCATATTAGGAGTTACCGGAAAAGATGCAAATAGAGATATGCCTTTCTTTCCTTTATTAATTATTGTTTTTTTGTATTTTGAAGTTAGGCGCATTGTTTCTTTTACATAGGCTCACTGTTTTATTCTAAACAGTGCGGTTGTATAATTGAAACAGTGCGCCTCTTTATCTATGATTCTTGTAGCATTTCAAACATGGATATTATTCATATGAATTTCTTTGCAGAACTTTTCCCACTAGGATTTGTTGTGGTTGATAAGAAGACGTATTCTAGTTGGCATTGGTTTCTTTCGGAGCTTCGTAAAGTAATTCCTCTCGGACGAAGGATCAATTGTCTGTGATTGTAATCAAGGCTTTTTGCAAGCTTTTCCCGAAGTATTTCCCGAACATCCTCTTTCCTATTGTCTTCGACATTTGACTGATAATTTGAAAGCTAGATTCAGAGGTGTCAATATGTCGTCGTCATACAAACAGCGTATCATTGATAAGTTTCATAGTTGCGTCTATGCTCCAACCATCACCGATTTTATGATAAGTTGAATGAATTTGAGACTAGAGGAGGTGATCTAGTTAAAGAATTCACGGCTTCGTTTATGTCTTACGAGAGGTGGACAATCAGTTTTGCAGTTGGTTGTTGTTATGGTGAGATAACGACCAACGCTACGGAATCATTCAATGCTTGGCTTTTGGGCGTGAGGGAGCTTCGTATCACTCAGATGGTGGATCAGATTCGTGTCAAGTTAATGGAGTAGTTCAATAATCGTCGAAGTGATGCAGAACAATGGAATGGGGATTTATGTCCCAGGATGTTAAAGACTTTCAATGATTTATTCAAGAAATCACGTGTTTTTATGGTGAAGAGATCTTCGGAGCTCATTTTTGAAGTAATGTCGGATCCGACAGCCTCAGTAAATGCGAGAGAGAAGAGCTGCTCTTGTCGTATGTGGCAGCCAAACGGTTTTTTATGTTTACATGCCGTCTGTGTTATTATGAAGTTTTCCTTGCTCGTGAGCACCATGATCGATCCGTATTTTTTTGTTGAAAATTATAAGAAGAACTATGAGGTTGTCATTCGTCCTATCCCTTCATCAATTATTGAACAAATAGCTGCGTCAGTGGTTGTGGAATTGGACCCGTCTTTTTTGAGCAGACTTCCTGGTAGGCCCAAAAAACGACGTATTCCCTTGAGTGGTGAAGAATGCACAGATATAAGGTATACGAGGTGCAAAAAGATTGGTCATCATAACAGACAAAGTTGCCGAGAGCCCATTTAAAGATTTTTCTGTCTATGTTAGGTTGACTCAATTTTTTTTTCAGGGAAAAAAATCAATGATGGGTACTATGTAATGATTTTTTCATTCCTAAGACTCATGTTATTGATTTTTGTTAATGCAATCATGTGATCTTGTGTTTTTGCTTAATTTTTTTTTCAATAGACAGCATTGTTTTGTTTAATTCAAGCGCACTGTATGAATTAAATAGTGCGCCTTTTTATGTAAACAGGGCGCCTGAGTACTTTGATTATGTTAACAAAATCAAGTGCGTTGTTTTCTGTTTGTCAATTGTATTCTTATTTCTATTCATCTACTATTCTTTGGCTTATTTTGTATTTATTCATTCATTATGTTTTGTTCCTTTTTCTTAAAAAAAAAAAAAAAAGGCAACACAAGGTGCACTGTTTCAATAAGCTTAGCGCCCAGTTTGACTTAAACAGTGCGACTTAAGAACCAAAACAGAGCGCCTAGTCATTTTAATGAGAAAGTGATGAGAAAATACGATATTAGAGATACAGACAATCAATTAAATTTTTAATTTCATTACATCAGTTGAATATGTTTTCATCCTTTTCTTCATCATCCTCCTCCTCTAGTTCAGGTTCTTTGAACTCATATCGTGAAATCAAAGTCTCGGTCATTTTTGCTCTATATCGTCGCATTTCTTCCAAGATAGAACGCTCTGGAACCGGTTGTTCATTTGCAAACAGATCTATCCATTGGCATACGTGCACTCCACAGTCCAGATTGTGTTGAGTTGCAGCCTTCTTGTTGATGTTCAATTGCGTGTTGTAGTTCTCGCTTTCTTCTTCAACGATTTGCGTCCCTTGTTGTTTCCTTGCCATTTCCTTGTTGAACTCTTTCACATATTCTTTCTGCACATTCAACAACACACAAAAATTAGTTAGTTGACATTATAGTGCTTCATTTTACAATTTTAATAGGAAACTTTTTGTTTTATGGAGTTGTGATGGGTCCGCGTATTTTCTTTGTTGTTGAACACCAGCAATGTCTAATGGTATGTAATCCCGCTCTTTGCTCCCCCGGATGATCATTAGAAAAAAATACCACCGGCGTTGATTATTTTCCTTCATTGGCTTCATGATTGTTTTTTCTGTTGCGATTCCTCTTTTCAAAATATCTTGCTGCAACACATTACATAATCCAATATCTGTTTTTGTTTTGTTGAATTTGCTATTGAAATGTAAGAAGTAAAGGTATTTGAAATAGGTATTTGGGAGTCAACATTTCGAACTGTATAACGCTATTTGCTCTTTCAATTGTGCTTCTTCCAATATCAACGTGCAGAAGCTCGATACAACCTCTTGAATGTATTTGTCACTTTTTCTGCAATCGGATGTAGTAATATTCCCTTTGAGAATAGCGTCAAACAATGTCCAAAACGGCGTTCTCCTCGGGTGTACTTTGTGCTCTTCTGTGCATCGGAATTGTGGTTCCTTTTTCAAAACCTTGATGAGTGCTGTTAGGTTACTTCTGTATTGTGTCATTTTTCCTGTTTCATTATATAAACAAGGAAAACAAACATATTAAGAATCAAATAACGCAACATTATTAAATAAACAAACAGTGCGCCTTTGTGTTTTGACACAGTGCATTTTTGTTAAATAATGTAATAGTGCGCATTTGTGTTTTGAAACAGTGCGTCTTTGTCTTTTGAAACAATGCGTCATTTGTTATATTATTACATAGTGCGCCCTGTCAGTAAGGATCATCGATCCTCAATCATTATTCAACAATACAAAACAGTGCGTCTTAATGAAACATTGATAATTATAATTCTTTGCAATATATTATGAATTAGTATGACATGAAAAATTAAATTTAGGGTTCGACCGCATTCCAGATTTTGGGTTTGGACATGGCGTACTGTTTTTGTTCCAAAGACGCACTGTTTTTCTAATATTAATAATTCGATTATAGGAATTTTGAATTATATCGATTGAATTGATGCATTCGTTGATGCATATATCAATTGAATTCAGTTTTTTTAATCAAATTTGAAGAATAAACCCTAGATTAAAAATTTCACCTGTTTCGTTTCAATTTGATGATTAATACAGTGCATCTCTTCAATTCCTTGTGATGAATCGAAGTTGATGCTTGTTTTGAATTTGGATTGGGCTGCGGATTTGAATTTGGTTGTTGATTTTGTAGATGAATGTTGGGATTTTTGCTACGGATTTGTAATTTTCAGTTTCGAGATTTTGAATTTGTTGTTTGTTGGTGGTGGGGTTCGGTTGTTTTAATTTGACATAACGGAAACTTGTACCTGATGTGAAATATTTCCCCGGTTTGTATGTGTTGGGAAATATTTTGTGTTTTTATATTTTTTTGGAATTTTTCCTAAACATTTACACTTAAAAATTAAAACCAATTAACAATTATTTGATGTCATTTTAAAAAAATTTCAAATAAAAAAATTAAAATCAATTAAATAAAATTTAATATAACATCTAACATATATATTAACCAATTAAAATCTAGTAGTTATTTTAACTAATCTAAACTAAATATAAACTTTAATATCTTAAATTTAATATAAAATATTTGGATCAAAGAAAAAAATATATAATTATTATACATACAAAATTTTTCACAAAGAGATAATTATATGAAATTCTAACAGTTTTATATATGAAATCATCTTTTAATATAATAAAATAATATTTTTTCTTACTATCATGTTCAATATATTTTTATCTATATATGTATATTTAATACTAATTATTTATATTATTTTTATTCATCCTTTGCAATGCATGGGGCATTATTCTATATATATCGTATTACCCAGGACGAACGACAAACGGTATGACAGGATATTATTATCATTTTAAAAGGAAGTTATTTAAAAAAATTAAAATCAATGAAATAAAATCTAATCTAACATATATCTTAACCAATCAAAATTAAAATAACATCCCGATTGCTCCTCTCATCAACCAGCTTAACCTGAATATTATTAAATCTAATAATTAGATTTACTAATTAGATTAGTAATTTAAAACACTAAAATAAACGATAATATTTAGAAAGGTCTTTTACTAACTTAAAAAGACAAAAACTAAGATAAAAATCAAAATATTCAAAATTTGCCTATTCAAAATAAAATGAAAAATAAATCAGTATCTTTCTAAAAGAAAAATAAGTTAATTTTCAAAAGAAAGAAAGAAAAATAAGTTATCTATTTCACATAAAAAAGCAAAAACATAAACTGAAAAACAATTTGTTTAAAAAATAAAAATTTACGAAAAATTAATCTATCGATTTCTTCGTGACATAAGTCATTTAACACTAAAATTTCATTATAATTTTTAATCCCTTGCAGTGCACGAGGCAATATTCTCGTATATATCGTAGTACCCAGTCTTGGCAAACGACAAATAGTATGATAGTGTATTATTATCATTTGAAAAATTATCAATTAAAATCAATTAAATAAATTCTAATCTATCATCTAACATATATGTTAACCAATTAAAATATGATAGTAATTTCAAGTAATATAAACTAATTTAATATATATCGTATTATCCAGTCTTGACAAACTACAAACGGTATGATAGGACATTATTGTTATTTTAAAAATATCAATTAAAAAAAATTAAAATCAATTAAATAAAATCTAATCTAACATCTAACATATATCTTAACCAATTAAAATCTGATAGTAATTTCAACTCATCAATACTAAATATAAACTTTAATATCTCAAATTTAACATAAAATATTTGGATCAAATAAAAAATATATATACAAAATCTTTCACAAAGAGATAATTGTATGAAATCTTAAGAGTTTTATATATGAAATCATCTTTTAATATAATAAAACAATAACTTTTCTCACAATCACGTTCAATATATCTCTATTGTTTAATACTAATTATTTATATTATTTTTATTCATCCCGTGCAATGCACGGGGTAGTATTCTAGTTATTAAGAAAACTGTAATTGAGATCACTATATACTTATGTTTTCTTGCAGGTTGCTCCATATGAAAGACCTGCTCTAAGTAAAGGATATCTACTCCCGGAAGGTTCCAAGTTCTTCCATATGGAGACTCTTTTTAAAGTATGTCCCCCCTTAAATTTGTATATGTAACTGAGATGTATAATTGTATTTGCAGAACCTGCTCGCCTTCCAAACTTCCACACATGTGTTGGTGCTCGGGAGGAAAGGTTGACTCCAAAATGGTATAAGGAGCATGGTAATCTTGTCTTGTCGTTGGTGCTTTTTGGCAACAAACTATACCATGGTGGAATTAATGTAGTACCTTGCTGTAGTGATCCTGTTATTCCCTAGTCTAGTACATTTGGTGCAATTCTGGCGAAGTTGCTTCTATCGCCATAAAATTTGTCAGGGTGTTTGACTGTCCGACTCTACAAACACATCACTACAGGATTAGACTTGGAGACTGGCACATGATGGTTCCGTTTTGTGAATTGTGATGTGGTTTGAATAGTCCCCATTACGTTATTGTCTTGTATGTGTACTAAAGCAGGACTTTTGTTGCAATTGAAATCAATCCAAAACGGCAAAATGTCATATTGATATTGTATCCTAACATCATTTGCGGATATTTGGATTAAGTTCTGACTAGTACTAAAAGCATTGACTGCAGTTTAGAACTTGTAGAATAATGATTAGGAGCTTCTGTTTATATACATGATGACTTGCTAGTTTGGAACTTGACCTTTTTGCGACCAATTTATACGCATTGGCTAGTAATAGCTTGCAAGCTTGGTTCTATGCTAGGAAGATTGTGTACATCAAGTTGGTGATATTAGCATGAGAATGAAAGGCTTTGCCTTTGTTTCCCATCATCCAACCCAAGTGACCAGTATGTACATTGTTTTATCCATTTGTTTCTTGTTTTTCTCCCTTGCAGTTTCGTTTTGTGGCTTTGGCTTTGAGTATCTGTTTATTTTGTCTAGTGTGGATACCTCACTAAAATTATCAGACCAGCATGCTTCAGACTGCAGGAATTTTATGTATTGGCATACTGATTTCTTTCCTGGATTTAGATATTAGAATGGACAAGGAAACACGATTTTTGTATTTAACAGTTTTTCTGTGGTATTCAAATGTTTAGGCATAGAATTGGTTCTCGGAACTCGTGTCAAGTCTGCTGATGTCAAGCGTAAAACGCTTATTTCAGCCACAGGGGAGACTATAAGCTACAAGACTCTAATTATTGCCACAGGTGCTCGGGTACTTGAACTCGTCTATTCTGGGGTTATACATTTTGATTACTGTAGTTTCTGTGGACTTTATTTCATCTCAGGCGTGTCGAATATTAATTAGCACCACCAAGTAATGTTGCTTTGAACATGGTGTAGATCTTTACCAACAGATTTGAACGGTGATATTTTAGTTCTGGTGCCAGCTTCCAGTTATGAACCCTATCATCTGTATATGGTCAAAATCTTAAGCATTTAGTGGGTAATTCATAGATATGTCCCTTCCATGCTGAAGGGAATTAGAGAAACAAAAACCTTACTTTTATGTCCCTTTCATGTTTTGTTTTGTTTTTTAATTTTATTTGTTCTCTGATTGTAGGCTTTGAAGCTTGAAGAATTTGGAGTCGCAGGATCAGATGCTGAAAACGTCTGTTATTTGCGTGACATAGCTGATGCAAATAAACTCGTTGCTGCTATGCAGTCTTGTGCTGGTGGAAGTGCTGTTGTAATTGGTGGTGGCTATATAGGAATGGAATGTGCTGCTTCATTGGTGATTAACAAAATAAATGTGACTATGGTCTTCCCAGAGGCACACTGTAGTAAGTAATAATCTTCTTTCTTATAATTATGAGTGGACTGTTTTCACATCATTTGAAAAAAATTGGACGCATTGAAAAAATACCCTGGTTTACTGCAGGTTCTGTGTGAGTAATTTTTATTGTGCAAAGCGGGATCATTGTCGGTTGAGGCTCTAACTTGTAACTAGATGCCCTAGACATGAGTGTCTGTTTAGCATACCAATCTGGTCGTTTTAATTTTCCTATCATCTGTACTGAAATTTGTACTTAAACTTCTGTGTCAATTTCTCCAGTCAACGTCAGTGGTTATTATCTTCCATTGTCGAACTATTCGATGGAGGGAGTCCAATATGAGTGTCTTTGGTATGCTTAGAATAAGGCATTACTTAAGGATTTCTTCTCTTAACTGAAATTTGAGGATTTTACTAGTCTTATACCATTTCCTCCCGTTCTCCATCTCTTTCCATATTCTGATTGATTCTTGTAGGTTTATGCTTTGATTGACTGTCTAGTTCTTGGGTGCCTTGAGATTTTGAGGGTGTACTATGTCATTATCGAAGTTGAACTAGAATTGAAAAAGGGGTTTTCCTAAACTGTTATTTTCTATGCTGGACTGATGGCTGCTTTCTTTAATTTTCCCATGGTATTATTCCCGATCTCTTACAATTTTTTTCAGTGCCTCGCTTGTTTACACCCAAAATTGCAAATTATTACGAGGAGTATTACA
>JAOVYX010000765.1:0-13315 GCA_035668315.1 Drosera spatulata
TACAATTTAGACGATACAAAGGGAATAAAAACAAACGTTTAGAGTAAAGAAATGATGTGTGATTTCATCCACATCAGTTTCTTCGATTTTTTTGTTGAGCATTACATTTTCAAAGCTGATATCCTAAAGCTGGTTCTTTATGATATGCAGGATTGACAACTTTTTTGGATCCACATGTCATGCCAAGACATCACCAGATACTATCTCGGGGTCTGTCTCTGTTGAACTGCTTGATTTGTAATCTATGCTTCTCGTCTTAAATTCGTAATTGTCGACATTGTTGTTGACATCATCTTTTTTGTGCCATTCGAGTGCCAACAATTCCATCCTGTATACTTGTCTCTCCAGAAGGGATGGTTGCAATGATTCTAGTGTAAGCTGCGTAATCAAATTATCAAAAAAAAGAAGAAAAAGTCGTTACCTTATACATTTTGAGAATAAAATAAAAAACAAACCAGTATGTTTACAAGAAGAAAACTTAGTTATCTTCTCATCTTTAAATCGTTTAATGGCTGCACCTAGGCTTATTGGGAGATCGTTGAGTTGCCACCTTGTAGATCACGGAATGATCTCTGAGGATGATTTTTTTGGTTTAGCGACAAAAGTTCTCTCCAAGAACCAATACTGTAATTTTTGTTTTAAAAAAATTGCATTAGAAAAGTGAATTTCCATGAATACAAGCAATTAACATCAAACAGTGCGCCTTATGCGTAGAAACAGTGCGCCTGAAGTAAAACTAACATTGCGCATTAAAATAGTGCGCCCTTTATATTATAAATAGTGCGCCTTACTTAAAAAAAAACACCATATAATTCTAAACAGTGCACCTTTATAAAATGAAACAGTGTGCCTTACAAAAAAATAATAATATGGATAAATTTAGTGTGTCTTCATCAAAATAAACAGTGTAATAGTATAGAGTGTTTATCGGAATGGTGAGTAGGCATCCATTTACTGATTCCGGCTTGTACACCTTTTCGTTGATGTTATCGTTGAGAAATTTCTTCAGTTTGTTGTGGATATACGACATAGTTTGCATACGCCCACTTCATTGAAGCTTTCGATGTGGAGATGAAGAGCGTGTTCATGACGTACAACACTAGCAGTCTCACGGTGTCCTCATAGTCATGCGGCTCTTGACCTATTGATGCGTTGATAACTGTTTTGTGCAGCTTGGATGTCGTCAATTCTCTTGCATGTTTCTTTCCTTGGTTACATTCTTCCGTGAATCTTCTTTCCAGGAACTCACTTGGATTGATTGTTTCCAAGTCCTCAAAAGTTATTTCATTCATCCCGTCGACAATTCCGAATATGAGTTTGATATCTAAAGGCGCTATGTTGAATTCTTTGTCTCCGAAAGTGAATGAACTGTCTCCTTGGTTGTATTTCTATACAACCTCTTGAATAAACTTGTCGCTCTATCTACAATATGATATATTAATATTTCCTTTCATAATTGAAAGTCCTAGAAATAACCTAAAGAGGGGGTGAATAGGTTATCTAAAAAATTTTATCAGGCACCACAACAAAGCTATTGGCTAGACTGTACTACCTGAGTCTGTTGCAGTTAGCGAAAGTTCTGCAGTTGAAACTTTAGCTTTGAAAAGCTTGTCTCTTTGGATCTTTTGAGATTCAGCTAACAGTTTAGAAATAAAAAACAGTGCAAAAATATAAATGACACAGGATTTATACCAATTCAGACACCTGCTACCAACAAGTAACAGGAGCTTAGTTCAGTCTTCCCTTGCTAACCAGTGTAGCCAAGCCAAGGGGAGGTTCACTATCTTCTTGTTTGTGGCTTACAAGAGAAACCCCTTTACAACAAGTCTCTTCTTGCTAAAGGATGAAGAACCTAGATCTTGCAGTGCTATGCTGCAATTGCTGTCCTTCAGTTGCAGACTAGTGAACCTTCTTCAGAGATCCTGAATCTTCAATTCAGATCGTGCACAGCGAGTCTCCAAGGCTTTTTCTTTCTTTAAAAGTTTTCAAATGATGTTCAAACTTTCTCAGACTCGTCCAACCTCTTCTTCTGTGCACTGTATCTTCCCTTTTATAGGCTCAGGGAACCAGAACCCGTGACTGTTCGATCTGATAGTGACAGCTTTGTCCTCTACTACAGTAGACTGACCTGTCTTCACCTTTTCTGATCCTATACATATCACCATTACCTCAGCTTCTAGTTTTTAACCACTTCCTTGTTCCTTTCCATTTCAGCATAACTTATACTGCACCCAGACTCATACACCAGGTCTACTGCATGCCTCTACTGCATAGCCTCTGCTGTAGCCCTCTGTTGCACCCTCGGCTGCATGTGCTCTGCTGCATAGTCTTCATATCCAGCCTTTCTGCAACTTCACTTGCACCAAGTACTGCAACCAGTCTGCTATAACTCAGCTCCCACTCAACACCTTCTAGACCTTATCTGCTCAGCCTGTTAGTGTAGCCTCATCTACACCTAACACTGCACTCAGTCTTCAGCAATTTAGCTTGCATACTTGCATTGTGATATGGCTCACTTCACTTTGCTAGTGGAACTGGCCTTGAACATCGAAATAGTCCTAGATCATGAGAACTCTGAGACACTTTTCCTCCCATATGCATATGATCTTTGGCATGTAATTTTTTAGCCCCCTGTAGTCTGCATAGCCATCGTCTGCATGCCTCTGATGCACGACCTCTAGCCCTAGTCTGCAACTACCTAGCTAACTATTATAGCCTAAGCATCTATTACATACATAATATCATCTTAAGTTTTGTTCATCAATTTCTATGCAAGCGGAGGGATTATACATTCCTATCAATCTCCCCCTAAATTGATGCAAACAAAACTCCTAAGAAATTCTAACTGCAAGATCAGTTTTCAACAATTCTCTTTAAGAAGATGAAAAATTGTTACAAACCTAAGAGGACTTATATTTTCCTAAGGATTAGTCCCTCCGTCCTCTTTTGCAGTCTAGTCTCCATAGCAGTCTGCTACTGCGTGGTCTGCAGACTGGTCCTTTGCAGTGCAGCCTCCTTGTGGATCTGTTCTACATCTGTTGCAAACGCTTCATCTATCTTCCTCAACTCTTCTGTAAGCTCTTCGTCTTCTGCTGTAAGAGTTGGCTCAGGCATGCTACTCACGATTGTCGTTTTCCTCCTGAGTTTGTGCTGCTTGGCAAACTTCTGCAGCATTGCCTCCTTCTGAGGTTTTCCCAAGAGAGCATCAGTCTGTGCTCTGTGCAATTGGACCTTCCTTCTCAGTTCTTCAACATATTGAAGCACCTCTTCAAACTTTCTTCTCTTCTTTGGGTCTTCTGCTTATTCCTCACCTACCCAGACTTCTTCTCCGGTCTTCACTTGGACAATCTCCAGCTCATCATCATCAACATATGGAACAAGGGCCAAAGCTATTTTCGTTGATAATTGATCTGCTGTGATGGTTGTTGTTGTTGTGGTCGGCTCGTCTGTAGTAATCTTAGTGATTGTGATGTCAGCTGTTTCAGTAGGGACTTCCTGTGGGATTGAGGCATCAAGGTCTCGAAGTTTTGCTTTAATATCCTCAATCTCCTTTTGTGTATATCCCCTCATAAACATCTCCTTTCTAAACTCAGCTCGAGGACCCTTTTGGGTTTCTTCGAAGCTCATCATTGAACCTAGTATGAACTGTTGCAGGTTTTCGTCTGCTCCTCCCTTTATGAACTCCAAAGCCACATTGGAGTCGTGCAGAGCTGCCACTTCAGGGATCTTTGGGGGAAGTGTCCTTGAGGATGAGTCTTCCTCAATGGCAGTAATTGGTTCTATGATTTGCTGGTCTACACTTGCTTCTTCAATCTGCATGTCTACAGGTACATCACCCGTCTGCACTACTGCAAGTGCAGTGGTGGTCTGCACGTCTACACTTGCTTCTTCAGTCTGTATGTCTGCAGACTGTTCTTCTTCCTCAGTGATGTCTCTTGTGACCCTTCTTGGAGTTGCCTGTTCCGATTCCTCATAAGATTGGGGGATCAACTTCCTCTTTAGAGGCTTAACAACCTTTGGAGCCACCTTTTTCTCGGGCTCTTTAGCCCTCTGTTGTACTGCAGGCTTTGGTGATGGTTGTGATTGTGCTGCAGTGGCTTTCCTTGCCTTTGTCAAGCCTGCTGGCAGTCTTCCGATCTTCTTTATGTCGATTTTCTTGGAGATGGTCCATGCCTTTATCTGAGCATCAAACAGCTTCAGCTTGTTCTTCAGAATGATACTGAGAACCCTATCATAGAGGGGCTGCCTGGCCTCTACTGCAGTTAATAATTGATATATTAGCAGACTTGCCGAGTTAACCTTATATCTCATCAGGATGGCACACATGATCTCCTGTTGATCTTGTGTGATCTGATCTTTGGAGAATTCCCCGAACATTATGGCCTTCTTGACTACATAAGCAATAAATTTGTGTTCCTTGGATAGAAGCTTCTTCATTGTTCTAATTCCCTCCTCCTGATGTTCCGAGGTGAGCATTATGAGTCGTCCTTCACTTACGACAGTTGAGGGAATGATTTTGGAGCCTTCGTTGGAGAGTTTGAAGATCCGTGCCATGTCTTTTGCTGTGATTCGCATCCCGGTCTTCTTGTACGTATATGCAATCTCCTGGAAATTGCTTGAAATCCTAGCCTTTTCTATGAACTCCATGACCTCCTCATCAAAAATGTGGCTAGTGGTTTCTCACAGATATTTCAATCCCGCTTCTTGGATGCATTTCGCCACTTCTTTAACTTCGTCGGATTCGTGTATCAAGGTCTCAAAGTCCACAACTACTCCCGTCTGTAATTCCTTTCTAGTAGGGCTCATTTGTGCCCTTTGTGATTTAGAGGGTGTCGAAGAAGTGGATTTGTCCGTCATTTTTGTTTGAAAAGTTTGAGTTTACAAAGATTGTCAGAAAAGAGATTGAATGGAGAGTTTGAGAGCAATCAGAGAGAATTGGGAGTTAGGGTTTACTTGCTTAGAGAGAGAGAGAGAGAGAGAGAGAGAGAGAATTGTAAAGTAAATTCTGTAGCAGTTCTCTCTTCTTTTATAGTTACTGTGTATTTTTACCGTTCAAAACCAAAAAGTAACCGTTACATAGTTTTCAAGAATTATTCTGCCCGTTGCGAAAATCAAGGAGATAATTATGAAACTGTTTCTTTCCAAAAATAGCAGTAGTAGAGTGACACTTGTCTCTAGTCTGCATGGCTTGTGTAGTAGAGAAGAAGAGGAAAGTCACTCGTCTGCATTACTTGAAAGTCATTGAGTTCGTTACAAGTAACTTGCTCGTCTACATCTACACATGCAGTAGAGCAGTAAAGCAATGTTAGTCTTCTTCATCCTTTGAAAAACATTAAACCAATTTGAAATAACCTACTCGTTTGCTTCTACACCTGCAATAGAGCAGTATACATAGTCATTTTACTCATTCAAATCTATCATGCCCAGCTCTCCTCTAAACATGATAAATTTGTTTTGATCTAGGGGTTTAGTAAAAATGTCAGCCATTTGTTTTTTTGTTGTATTGTATTCCAATTTTATATGACTCTTCTCCACATGATCTCTGATAAAATGATATCTAACAACAATATACTTTGTCCTTGAATGAAAAATAGGATTTTTAGAAATAGCCATTGCAGTCGTGTGATCACAAAATATGTTTGTTTTTGAAAACGTTAGCCCATAGTCTGCAAGCTGAGACCTCACTCAAATTACCTGTGCAGCACAGCTTCCTAACACTATGTATTTGATGTGTGCATAAACACACATCATTTCTTTATTCTAAATGTTTGTTTTATTTCTCTTGTATTGTCTATTTTATGTTTTTAGCGTCTTTTTGTCCTGAAATGTTGGTACTGTTGTGTTTTTATGTTTTTGATAGATTGGCGCGAAGTTTGGAACAAAAATGAAGAAGGATGAAGAAATGGCAATGTCATGAACTCAAAGGCTGGAATTTCACGATTTGTCGTGGTTTCATGAGCCTTGAGAGCTAATACAGCAAAGTTTCGCATCAATAAGCTAGATTAACATGTTTAGAAGTGATGTATAAGTTTCTATAACTTTTGGACGTCATTTAGTATTTTTTGTTTTAGTTTTCAGGTGAATAGTATAGTGTCGCGACCACTACAGGCTGATTGCGGATAGGATACACAGGTCGCGGGAGCGACGCCCTTATGTCGCGGCCGCGATGGAATATTCAGCAAAATCCACATTGTTTTTTATGTGTCGCGGGTGTGACTTCCTGGGTCGCGGCCGCGACTCACTCCCTGTTGCATGACATTGCTTTTCAGTCGTCGGATCGATCTGGTCTTGACTTATGTCTATAAATACGTGCCCTAGGGTTCTTCTAATCAGAATATACAAGGGAGAGAGCTCAGAAACGGCGGAGGCGATCAAGAGGAAGAGGAGAAGCTTTGAAGGGCATTTCAAGGAGATTTGATCCGCAACTCATTGTATAGCTTAGGACAACAATTTGAAACGTTATTTGTGCTGCTAAAACCTTCGTTCTCAGTTACTTAATCTCTGTAGAATGTTTGTTTTCAATGCTATGTTTCATTCCATGCTTTGTTTGATGCATATGCATGAGTAGATCATAAGTAGGGATGTGTTGATGACCTTAGATCATGAGATAATGCGTTTATGATTAAAACCAGAGATGTTAATGGTGTATATGTTGCATGAAACCTGTTACAATTATTATATAACATATGTTTATTAGATTGATCACCTAATATACATAGTTTAGAGCTATAAATCGCGTTAAGTGGTTTTAGTTACTAGTGAATTGATATAATCTGATTTAAGCTAATTGTCATATACAATCAGTGGTTTCATATGCTTGTGACATGATTAGTTTAAGCTTATTGCTATGATTGTTATGAATGGTAATTCCATGTTATGATTCAACTCTTTTGATTAAATCATGTTTGAGCTAATTAAAATGGTTTTAATCTATTGAGTTAATTTGATTCTTCGAGCTAATTGCGAGTTAGAAGCTAAGGAAAGCAGTGAGTTGAGCAAAAATTCAATACAGTCATTTCATGTTAATCATTACATCTAAATTTAGAAACATCTATGATTGATCTAAGTGACTCAAAGTAATTCAACCATCATCCCTATATTCTTCCCAACTTAAGGAAACTCCTCTATATCTTAGTTCTATTTTATTTTCTTTCAATCTAGTTAGTTTAGTTTTAAGTTATTTATTTTAAACATTTTAAACACCCCCTCCCCCCACAAATTCTATTTTCTAATCTTACCCCTTCCTTAGGATAGAAATTATTTCAAGTTGTGTTAAGGTCGACATTCGCCATTCCCTGTGGGATCGACCCTTGTTTCCATATCTACAATAGTCTTTTTAGCGGGGTAAAAATAAATTTGTACGTTTTACGATGAACGTGAAAGTCGCCATAATTATACCCTTGGCTGACTTCGTATCGGTATTCTGTTTCTGCAGTAGAGGTTGAGACAGTGGTGTGCTTCTTGCTGAACCAAGAAATCAACCTTGTACCTAAAAATTGACATGTACCATTTGTGCTTTTCCTGTCAACCCTGCAACCTGCAAAGTCTGTATCTGAATAACCAGTTAGTACAAAATCTAAATCCTTTGGGTACCATATACCCAAGTTAAGAGTTCCTTTGAGATATCTTAGGATTCTCTTGATTACAGTATAGTGGGACTCCTTAGGATTAGAATGATACCTGGCACAAACACAGACGAAGTACTGGATATCTGGCCTACTTGTAGTAAGGTAAAGTAAAGATCCCATTATTCCTTTATATAAAGTTTGATCTATACTTTTTCCTTTTTCATCTTTATCAATTTTAGCAGTAGAGCTCATGGGGGCTTTTGTTGAAGTTGAGTTTTCTAGGCCAAACTTTTTAATTACATTGGTTAAGCGTTTTGATTGATTTATGAATATTCCTTTACTTAACCGTTTCACTTGCTAACCTAGAAAGTATTTTAATTCACCCATGAGACTCATTTGAAATTTAGATTTCATTAGTGCAGCAAATCTTTCGCATAATTTGCTGTTAGTGCAATCAAAGATGATGTCATCTACGTATATTTGCACTAATAAGGTATGGTCCTTGTGTTTCTTGAGAAACAGTGTGGTATCTATCTTCCATCTTTAAAAGCCACTATCAGAGAGAAAGGTAGACAGAGTTTCATACCACGCTCTTAGAGATTGTTTCAAGCCATAAAGGGCTTTGTCTATCCTGTAGACATAGTTTGAATGTTCAAAATCTTCAAATCCAGGAGACTGCTCGACATATACTTCCTCCTGTAGCTTTCCATTGAGAAAAGCACTTTTGACATCCATCTGGAAGACTTTGAAGTCTTCGTATGCAGCATATGCTAGGAACATTTGTATGACTTCCAATCTTGCAACTGGGGCATAGGTCTCATCAAAATCGATCCCTTCTTCTTGAGAGTACCCTTTGGCCACCAGTCTAGCCTTGTTTCTGATGATGATTCCATTTTCATCAGATTTGTCCTTGAAGACCCACTTGCAGCCAACAACTGGAAAGTTCTTTGATCTTGGCACAAGTTACCATACTTGATTTCTTTTGAACTCATTCAGTTCTTCTTACATGGCATCTATCCAATAAGGATCACTGAGAGCTTGATCGATTGTTGTTTGACAAACTAGTAAGTTGTGTCAGAACGCAAGCGTACGTGTCGTGTAGCAAGTAATAAGTGAGTAAAAGATATTGTTCCCACGAGGATCTAGTATTCTAGCAATCGAAGTATGGTACCTAATCTTGGGTCAAACAAATCGAGTATAGATGGGTTCGAATGTAAAACTACTTCGACTAACTAAATAGCCAAATGAGACTACCTAACTTGAATAGAGTCAAGTCTAAGATATAGGGGACGAGAGGGGTTATGATGTCGTCTTCCGGTTGTGTGTGTAGTTGCTAAGTGTTGATCTAGTCGTTTGAAGGTGATCTCAATCGGGTCTTAAGGTGAAGTCTATGCTCTCTCGAGTCATAAACTTACTCTAGCACGTTGTCGCCTCTAGCATCGTTCAATGAAAGGCCATCACGTCTAACTAGTCTAAGCTCGGATTCCCTTTAATGATTCACACGTAAAGCATACAACCTCTCGGTTATGCATTCAACGCACGGGTGAATGGCCATGGTCCGATACCTACCTATCCTTCCGGAATCAATACGTATCCTAGATCATACAACGAGTGATCAAGTCATCGAAGCATTAAGCATAACCATAAACCTAGATCGCAATCCGAATCAACTAGATCTACAACAATCACAACATTCCTCACAACCTTCCAACTATCACAACCCCCTCAAGGAGTTTAGCTAATCGTGGAGAGATCAAGACAAATCATCAAACACCTCATAACCATGATCATCATCATCATCACTAATTAGAATCAGGATCACAATTCAACAAAAATGAGATAAAACAAACAAAATAACAAAGCAATTTGATAGATCCAATCAAGATCCTCTTGTTTCCAAGCATAATTCTCCATCAAAATCTTCCAAAATGAGGTCCAAACCCTAAGCAAATTAGTGTTAATCTTGCACAAAGTGTTCTCCCCTCGAAAATTAAGCCTAAGGAGTCTTTTTATACATAATTCGATGGGGGATTTTGTAGACATGCGCTCGGGCATTTTGCAATGAATTTCGAATGGCAACAGGGCTTGGCGCCCGAACTTCGAAGAACAGATCCCATGGCTTCAAAACCGCTTTGTTCCTCCAACCTTCGATCCGTTAAGCTCCTACCTCGATCATTCTTCCTTGATACATCTTTTCTTGTCCATGTAATGTCCGTTTTATCTACAAAAACATCAACACGCATCAAAGCTCACACATGTACAAAAAGCGGAATAAAATCTCAAGATTTTCATGCAAAGACACCTAGATATATAGCAAAAATAGGATCAAGGGATTAATGATACGAGCAAAACAACTGTCTTAGGCTCCATTTCTGATATGAAGCAAGCAGATAGGCACTCCTTTGTGGTTTCTCTTCTCGTCTGCACTGGGGCATACTTGTCCCAAATTATGTCTTTCTCAGTGTGTGCCTTGATCCATCTCCCTTTTTCCTCATGCTGGTTAAGGACAGTTTTTTCCAATTTTTGCCCTACTGTATCTTGTTGTGGGTCTTCTGCATCTTCTTTGCCTTCAGGGAATACAGACGACTCTGCCTTTACTGTAGGGTCATTTTCCTCGTCTACATCCTGTTTATCATCTATACATGCACATTCCTCATCTAGAACATCAGCAGTACGTATAGATGACTCAGATTCATCAAAAGAAACATGAACTGACTGTTCTACAGTTTATGTTTCCTTGTTGAAAACTCTGAAGGCTTTGCTGCATGTGGAATACTCTAGAAATTTTCCCTCATTTATTTTAGGGTCAAATTTCCCTAAGTGTTATTTATCATTATTATGAACATAACATTTACACCCTGCTCAAGCTCTCTACATCTACTGGTCCAAACAGATCCATGCGCAGTAGTTCAAGAACTCTTGTGGTCTCTGTTTGATTAACAGGTTTGAAACTTTCTCAAGTCTGCTTTCCTTTCTCATTAATTTATCCTTCTTGAACTTAACTTGAGGAAAACCTCTTACTAAGTTGCCTGAGGATAATCTTGCCATTGTTTTAAAGTTTAGATGTGCTAACCTCCTATGCCATAGCCAATTTGTGTCGTCTGTATCCTTAGTGTAAAAACACGTAACTTATGCAGACTGTGATAAGTTGAAGTCTACTGCATGGATTTTTCCTAATCTATGACCTATCAGTTTGACTTCTTGAGACTCTTTATCTATGACTCTACATATGTCATTAGTAAAGGCTACCTCGTAGTTCTTATCACACAGTTGGCTAATGGAAAATAGATTGTGTTCAAACCCTTTAACATAAGCAACGTTCCTAAAGATTAGGGAACCTGTACCAAGGGTTCCATAATCTTTAGTTTTACCTGCTTTGCCACCACCAAATATGACCAAGGGACCTTCTTCCTTTCTGTAATCTGTCAAGATTCTTTTGTTCCCTGTCATATACCCTGAGCATCTACTATCCAGGTACCATGGTTCATGCTGTATTTCCTGCAGTAACACATGCAACATTTGTACATGGTACCCAAGATCATGGATCCTCATTTGTTAGTGTTAGGTATCCACACCTGAATAGGTTTCTTGTGTGGTACCCAACACTGAAAAGCTTTGTGACCGGGCTTACCATAATTGTAACAGTAGACCTTTGGTTTAGCCTTAGGTTGTCTACTTGGATGTTTGCATCCACTCTGCTGTATACAGCACATGCAGCAGTGTTGTTTGTATGGTATCTTTGGCACACGAAGAGAACCCCTATTCCATACAGAGTAATTTGGTACAAATTGAGGTTTCCCAAATCTCTTGCCAATTTGATAATAAGTTATATATTCATTTTTTTTAACAATATGAATGTGAAGGGGTTTCTTGACTTCTGTTGCTGCATTAGTAGAAGTCTTGGGCTTCAAGGACTGTGCAACAAAGGCTTTTGCCTTGTTCTTATCCTTTGCAGTAGAGGAATTCCTCTTCTGCACAGTCTTTGCAGATGGATCATCCTTTAAAGGTTGTGCAGTAGAGACCTCACTAGTCTGCATCCTGGTTACAGACGTCTCACCCTTTTGCAAGACTTTGACAGAGACATCATTTGTCCCTTTGATGCTAGCTGCAGACGAGTTTGACTCATGTAAGTGAACGTTTTCACTGAGCCAACTTTTGTATCGAAGCCTAAACCTATCCCATGGATATTGTCCTATGATCAATGCTTTTTGCAAATCCAGAGACTTACCATTCCATGTATCGCATCCCCTTGGGCTTGGAGCTCAGCATTTTTCTTGGTGAGTGAGTTCACCATCTCAGTGAGAAGTTTAACCTTCACCTCTGATTTATTGAGTATGTTGTCTACCACAGCTAATTGACTTTCTAGGTCGTTAATATCTTGATAGGCAAGATTGTAATTCTCTTTGAGATTTACAATCAACTCAATGTTTTCTTTATTCTCTCTTGAGAGAGCAATAAAACTTTCTGAGGTCTCTTGAAGTGCCTCTTCTTGTTCCTCAGGTAAGGCATCAGAGTCAAAGAGATCAAATATCTTCTTGCTGTCATCAGACTTGGCCATGAGGCACAGTTGAGCATTGGAGATCGTTTCTTCATCATCTGAATCTATGCCACTCCAAGTCTTTGTAGCATAGGCTCTTGCCTTCTCCTCTTTATTGAAGGTTCCTTTTGGGTCCTTCTTCTTCTTATGTGCAGAGGACTCCCGTGACAACCGTATGCAATGTGCAGTAAAGTGCCAGACATCTCTGTCTGCTTCCTTTGTTTTGCTGACACTTAGTTTCTTTAGTTTTTTCTTCTTGAAGAGCTGTCTGAATTTTCTTCCCATGAGTGTGAGCTCTTTAGTCATGCTTTTATGGCTTGCAGACGAGGTGCTGCAACTCTCCTCGTCTGCCATGGACTTTAGGATCTTCTCCTGTGCTTTGAATGCTAGTGTCTTCTTTTTGGCTTCATCAATCTGCCTCTTTTGTTCCACCTCCATATTATAGGTGTGCAGTACACCATAGAGTTGTGCCAATGACATCTTGGCAAGGTCTCTCGACTCTGTGATGGCGGTTGTCTTGGTCCCCCAAGCCTCTCCGAGAGATCTCATAAACTTAAGGTTCACCTCCTTGTTATCGAAGGTTTTGCCCAAAATTTTGAGATTGTTGATGAGAACATTGAATCTTTCATAAAAGCTTGTAAGATTCTCATCAGCTCTCATTGAGACCTAGTCAAACTGCTGCATGAGGACATCCTTCTTGTTTTTTCGTATTTTGTTCGTGCCCTTATTCCTCAGCAGTAGAGCCTCCCATGGCTCCTTTGCTGTGGTGGTGTGTACAACGATTTCAAACATATCATCATCAAGAGCCTTATAGATCTGATTTTTGGCACTTCTGTCCACCAATACTAGATCCCAATCATTTTTTGTCCTTAGAGACTTAGGCTTGCCAACTTCTTGGGTGGAATCCATTGGATCTGGCATCTTTGGTACATGAGGCCCATCTGTGATAATGTCATACATCCTTTCATCAATTGAGTCCAGATAAGTCAGCATTCTGAGTTTCCAATGGTTGAACTTGTCAAAGGAGCACTCTCCACTGTTTGGACACTTTGGTAGCTTAGGAGGAGCCATGGTTGAAACTTCACAATAATAAATTGTTAGTAACTTCTTTGCAGACTAAAAAAAAATGTGTCCTTTTCTTTCCAATAACTGTTAAGTCTGAAAAGATCGGCTCTGATACCAATTGAAAGTCCCAGAAATAACCTGGGGG
>JAOVYX010000766.1:0-13313 GCA_035668315.1 Drosera spatulata
GATTTCTATTGACCGTGGTATCTACTATTTTACCGCGAGAGCTGGTGAGGAGCCTCTGCGACTTCCATTGCCAACCTGTTCTCTCCGATTATCTAATCGGAGTAATTGGGGCTTTTCATTAGCTGCACAAGAGGATGACCAAGATTCTGAGGGTGATTCTACTATGGGTGAGCCTCAGCCGCGTCAGTCATATCAGTCTCATTCCATTATTCTATGCCAGCTACTCCTGCGTCGACTCCTATACCTGAGCAGACACCTTCTGTGGATTGGAGTACTGCGTCTTATTCTTTACGGCAAGAGGTAGCTGAACTATGAGCTGATGTCACATCTATACGGTCTCAAGTGACTTCACGCTTGGATGCTATTCAACAGAATCATGAGGACTTTCATCGCCAGATTTTCCAATATCTTGATAGCAGATTTCCACCACCTCCTTCTATGTGATTTTTCTTAGTTAGTCAGTCTCGTTTTACTTTTAGGAGTCTGTGCTTTTACTTAGACTGCACTTTCGTTTAGCTTAGGAGAGGTTGGATATTCCTAGATATTTCAGTTAGTTTTTAATTTTCAGTCCAGTGTACTATTTTTTTTTTCAAAGATGTATGAATCTTTATGTTTTATGCATCTTCATTCTATTTTCATGAAACTTAGTTCCCTTTATATAAGATTGAACCTAAGTCATGAATTCATTTTGATTTGATCGTCATGTTTCATTCATTCATTACTGTTTCTACATGCATCATTGATGATCAAGATTCACACAAGATCCGTGCACACATTTTTCCTCCTCATGAATCACATAGACCACTAGATCACTATTAATCTTTTTGTATGTCCTCACCAAGCTTATGGTTGTAGATATGAATGTGTATTTATATAAACTAGATATTTGATTTCCAAAGACTAAGTTGTCTTTGGGATGATACTTTCTCTCATCACTTTTATTACTTACGAGTGACATATATATAGATATTTGTGTTTTGTGTGATATATTAAATCGGTAAACATAAGGGGAGAAAAGTCAAAAGATATAGAAGAGATATAATGTTTAAGCATAAATATGGAGCGTTGTAATTTGTATAGGATCAACAAACTTGATATCAAAACAAATCAAACATTTGAAATCAAGAAACGCAAATCTAAGTTTATGTATTCATAATAAATGACCACAATCATCTTAAGCAAGTTCCGATTTGGAGCCATTAAACGAAATAACGGACAAGCCTATCACTTAAAAAATTTTCCTACACGGATGGAGATAGCAAGTTTTGAACTCATGTGCGTTGAACGCATTTGTCAATAAGGGATCACTCAATGGTCAACAAATCTTTTACCCATCAAGAAGTGCAAAGGTTAGAAACCTCCATTTTGTCAAGAAACAATCCCTTAATCAAATTTAAAATAATAATAATAATATTGTAAAATAAATATCTTCACTGGTTGAACTGATTAGTCGATATATCCGGTTTGATTTCATCGGATGATAAACATCGAAATTGACAAAGTAATTAAACTATTTTAGAGAGAATATAAAGAGAAAGAGAGGTTTTCTTCTCTTAGAAATATGTACATAACACCTTACAAATGAGCTTTATTTATGTAACTCAAGATGATTAATTAACACCTAATTTTCTCACCTAATTAAGATGATTAGGTCTAATTAATAGTTAATTAGGTAATCCCCTTAAATAGCCTCAAAAGTAGGTAAGATCTAAAGAAAAATATCTAGGTTTAGGTGTAAATACATCATTTTTAAAGGATAATTATAATTGAATAATTACAACACTCTTCCTTGATGTATTTATCACATATTAAGATTGCATGGTTAAAACCCTGTGGGATAAAAACCTTGGCGATGAAAAAAAAGTACAATCTTTCCCTCAAACAAAACTCCCTTAAACATTGAAATTTTGTTCAAGAAAATTATTAAGTCTTCTCATTCCTATCTTGTGCTTGAGCTTCATAAAAGTTGCTCTTGATAATGCTTTTATGAATAAATCTTCCAAGTTGACACTTGAGCGGATTTGTTGCGCATCGATGACCCATCCTTTTGAAGATCATGTGATCACAAAAATTTTTGTGATATATGCTTTGTTCTGTCGCTTTTGATGTAGCCTTCTCTGAGTTATGCAACATAAGTTGCATTATCTTCATATAAGATTGTAGGCTTTTCACGAACTGAAGGCATCCCACATGACTCTTGTATGTGTTGTATCATGGATCTCAGTGACACACATTCTCGGCTAGTATCGTGCATAGCAATAAGCTCAGAATGGTTGGAAGATGTTGTTGCAAGAGTCTGTTTCACCGATCTCCATGATATTGCGGTATCTCCAAAAATAAACACATAATCTGTTTGTGATCTTGCTTTGTGTTGATCTGACAAGTACCCAGCATCTACAAATCCAACTAGTGTGGATTTCACTCCTCTTGTATAAAGCATTCCCATATCAATGCTTCTACGAAGGTATCGCATGACATGCTTGATTCCATTCCAGTGGCTTATTGTCGGAGCTGAACTATGTCTTGCTAGTAAGTTAACCGCAAAAGCAATATCCATATTTTTATATCTACATATCTTCTCCCTCTTCTGAAGATCGAAACTCATCTTTTTTTATATCTAATGATCTAACAATAATTGGAGATGTCAAGGGATTGGCTTTATCCATATAAATCCGAGAAAGAATCTTCTTAGTATATACCGATTGATGGATAAAAATTCTATTTACTAAGTGTTCAACTTGTATGCACAGACAAAATTTAGTCTTGACAAGATCTTTCATTTCAAATTTACTCTTCATGAGTGAGGCTACATTTGTGAGATTTTGTGCAGTACCTATAATATTGAGATCGTCCACATACACAGCGATAATAGCACAACCATCTTGTGATTTCTTTATAAAGACGCATGGACATACATCATTATTCTTATATCCCAATTTAATCAAATACTCACTGAGCCAATTGTACTACATTCGACCAGATTGTTTTAAATCATACAACGATTGTTGTAGTTTAACTGAGTATAATTGATTGGAATTTTGTGTCTCTGACACATTTAATCCTTCAGGAATTCTCATATAGATATCCTTATCAAGGGATCCATATAAATATACCGTCACAACATCCATGAGCCTGGTTTCAAGATTTTCCATAGTTGTCAAACCAATAAGGAAACGAAAAGTGATTCCATCCATTACTGGAGAATATATTTCCTCGTAATCTGCACCAGGTATTTGTGAGGATCCTTGAGCTACTAATCTAACTTTATATCTGACAATCTCATTCTTTTCGTTTTGTTTACGAATGAAAACATTTATTTCCAACAAGGGAAATGCCATTTGGTGTTGAAAGTACAGACCCAAATACTTCTCTTTTAACAAAGATTACAATTCTATCTTGATTGTATCTTTCCATTTGGCCGATCCTCTTTTTATTTACATTCCTGAACACTTCTGGGTTCACAAGGCATATCAATTTTTGATGCAATGACATATGCAAATATGTCATCAACAGTGACATCTTCACGATCCCATACTTGATTTGTATGTACATAATTGATCGAAATATCTTGATTTTCAGGCTGTGCAATCTCATCAATGACATTATCCTCTTCAGGGGATAATTCCTTCTGTGAGATTTATATCTCTTCTGGGACATTCGAGAAAACATTTTTACCACTCCTTCTTTTTCGTGGTATAGTGTCTATTGCATCTGTTAGTCTTTCACGCTTTAAGCGTGATTTATCATTAAGAATATGAGTCTTAGCAAGGCCTCTTCTAATATCCTTCTCATGAGGTATGTCTATTCTTGATGGCGTATTTACTGCAGATATATGCGACTTCATAACTATACTTGCATCATTAAAAGAATCAGATATTTGATTTGCAATTTCTTGTAAGTGAATAATTCTTTGTACTTTATTTTCACATTGATTTGTACGCATATTTATTCCATACAATCCTATTGTCTCCCAAGAAAATTCTGAATTTGGTTGAGGTAAAACATTGTTTTTGTCCAAAGTGGGAAATAAAGTTTTATCAAAATGACATTCTGCAAAACGTGTCGCAAAAAGATCTCTAGTAATAGATTCAAGAAATCTGACAATATAAGACGTATCAAAACCCACATAAGTTCCAAGTTTTCATTGTGGACCCATCTTAGTATGTTGTGGTGGTACAATAGGAATATATACAGCACATACAAAAATTTTTAGAGGAGAAATATTTGGTTCTTGACCTTTTATAAGATGTAATGTAGAGAATTTGTGATAAACCATTGGCCTAATGAGAATACGATTTGCAGCATGTAATATCGCATGTCCCTAAGCAGAGATACACAACTTTGTTTTCATGAGTAGAGGTCTAGCAATCAATTGGATTCTTTTTATCAATGACTCACCTAAATTATTTTGTGTATGGACATGAGGAACAAGTTGTTCTACTGAGATACTTGTTGACATGCAATAATCATCAAATGTCTTTGAAGTGAATTCTTCAGCATTATCAAGACGAATAGACTTAAGGTGGTTGTTTGCAAAATGAGCTCGTAATTTAATAATTTGAGTGAGAAGTTTAGCAAAGAAAATATTACGAGTAGAAAGAAGACATACATGAGACTATTTTGTAAAAGCATCAATCAAGACCATGAAATATCTAAATGGATCAGATAGTGGATGAATTGGACCATAAATGTCTCCTTGAATGCTTTCAAGAAATAAAGGTGACTCAAAAGGTAGTTTTGATGGAGAAGGCTTTATGATTAACTTACCTTGTGAACAAGGAATACAACGATGACTTTTATTTTTCAAAACATCCTTTTGATTCTTAAGAGGATGACCATTGGTATTTTCTATGATACGACACATCATCATAATACCTGGATGATCAAGTCAATGGATTTTGAATCAATAACACTATACGAGTCAATAACCTTGATTTTAACAAAATACAATCCAGATGGAAAAACAAAAAGTTTTTCAAGGATTTGTTTGGTTACAGAAATAAACGATGTTATATAAAGATATTGTTTACCATCTTTACTTGTACTTTTCAAATGAAAATTGTTAAGAAGAATATCCTTAAAACTTAAAAGATTTCTTTTGGACTTTTGGGAGTATAAAGCATGCTTGACATGAATTTATGTATCATTTGATAGTGTAAAATTAGCACTTTCAAAATCATCAATGATCTTTGAAGTACCAGAGATTGTATTAACATTTGCTTCATCCATCTTTAAGTTTGAAAAATATTTCTTACTTTGAAGGATTGTATGAGTCGTTGCACTATCAATAATACACATATCTTCCATGACAATTCTGTAAATGAAAACTTTTATTAATACAAAGTTTATCACATTGCTAAAACACACATTGAAAATATATTAGTAAAACTTCAAGGAGAACTATAATAGCTTTTCCACCATTCAGAGGTTTCAAATTCAGCATCTTCGTCATTTATTTCAATCTTGGAACACCTAACTAAATCAGAAGCTTTTTCAGGCGGTGGAATTGGTTGAAACTGATCTTTCGTGAAGTTTGTTTTCAGCATTTTGTCTTTATCTTTGATGGAGTTTTGATAAAGATCAACAAAGTGTTTAAGAGTTTACAAGATCTGCACCAATGACCTTCCATCCCACAATTATAGCACTTTCTTTTGGCATTCTCCATGGGTCTATTATATGGAGCTTTTCCCCTTCTCTGTGCCTGATTGTTATCTTACCTCTTCTGATGGCTCACACTTGTAATGGGATTATAACGTGGATCGTGGAATCTTTCGCGACCACAAACTCCTCCACGACCTCATCCTCTTCCGCGCCAATTGCCACTTCTAGTGGCCGTTACTTCAGTCAATGGGACGGAACCAACTGGACGAGACTGTGAATATTTTATCAGCAACCCCACATAAAGCTATACGTGAGGTAATATCAAACAATGCAGAATTATATTCTTTCATAGATTTAAAATCTTACAACCTCAGAGTATGCCATTCATGTTTGACATTTGAAAGAAATATCAACTTGTGGTGGTCAAATCTTCCTTTCAAATTAATCCATAATACGTATGAATTTTTGATAGTAAAATATTCAGATTTTAGCCTTTCATGGAGATGATGCCTCAGGAAAATCACTGCTTGAGTATTTTCTTATGGGGTCGCTTCGTTGTTCTACACTATGGAATGTTTTTGACCTTTTGTATATTGATGTAATTCAATATCAAGAATCCATGATAGGTAATTTTCTCCTGATAGGTATATTGGTTTGAATTTTATTTTTATGAGGTTTGTCACAATTCTCTGAACACATCAAAGTGATACATATTAAGCTTATTTATAATTTTTTAATGAAAAATATATACAAAAATATAGATATAGCAGTTTGATGATAGTAATGGAAATTTTTAGTTATTTTTTTTTTCATAATACTGCGATATGTTGTAAACTGTCTAATTTACTGATAAAAGATATATGAAATCAATCAGATGTTATAACAGTTGATAAAGAGAATTTTATAAAATTTCACTCATATATATATTAAAAAATTATATTATTCATCATATCCTCAAAGCATGTATTTGTTACAATGTTACAATGTTAAGAAGGAAGTAAATGATTGTTATAATGTTAAGAACTACTAACAACAATTAGTACCACAATAATTTGTTAAGATTATTTCGCATTCTATTTGTTATTTCTTCATCATTGGAGGCCATCACGTTGTTTATTGTACATTAATAAAAAATATAAAAGTTAAGTCTCACCACTTCGAGCAAGTGATCCAACATGGAATATAAAATTTCTCGCCACTTGCGGAAGAACCATACAAAATGGGACAACCACATCAATATTCGTGCATAAACCATATAGAAGGGTAAACCACGTCAAACTTACGGGTGATCCACATAGAAGAGATAAATGACGTCAACGTGTTGAAACTAATTAATACGTTTTCACACATACGATACTTTGTTCGGTGGTGGAACCATAATTTTTTCATTAGATTATTATGATATGGATCGAAACAAAATCAAACATGTTTGGTTTAATAAAGTACCTTTATTTGGCTTTTGATCTCACATGCTTAGAGGCTCGTGCTGATAATGTGTTGTAAAACAAGTGTTTTTATTGGTTGAATTAATTAGCCGATATATCGAGTTTGATTTTGTCGGACGATAAACGTTGGAATTAGCAAAATAATTAAATTATTTTACAGAGAGAATATAGAGAAGAAAGAGAGGTTTTCATCTCTTAGAAATGTGTATATAATATCTTATAAATAAACTTTATTTATAGGATTTAAGATGATTAATTAACACATAATTTTCTTACCTAATTAAGGTGATTAGATTTAATTAATAGCTAATTAGATAAACCCCTTTAATAGTCTCAAAAGTAGAAAAGATGTAAAAAAAAATATTTAGACTTAGATATAAATATATTATTTGAAAAAGATAATTATAATTGAATAATCACAACAAATAAGATTATATGTACCTTTTTTTTCTTTTCTTTTTTCTTTTTTGATTCCTTCGCCTATCTTCATCTCCATCATAGCTTCTTTGTCCTACATGTATCAAGTGCTTAAGAGCCTGTATAAAGTCAAGAATAGCGATCGATAATCAATTAGTTTTGTAGGCGAAGTAGTGGTCGCAATACAACTAGTTAGTGCAATACCAATAGATAGGGTTAATATTAATCGGGCTACCACATACTACACCTACTAATTGGAGTCAACTACAGCCCACTTGTATTATTTCATTATTGGACCATTTGGTTTTGGGACGTATTTGATCTAAAACACTGACACTATGATTCCTTAGGTTTGCTAAATATTAGCATAGATCTACTTTTCTACTGTGTCTTTGATTCAATTTTTGTAGTCTTCCTTTTATTTTATTTTGGTTTTTGTTTTTTGGATAAGGCAAGTTTGATGATGCAAGTAGGATTCCTCGGCTATGAATGATGGAAGTGGATGACAAGCCAAGCCATCCAAGAGCACGTGCATCAAATTCTTACTTTTTTTTTTCCTTCTATTTTTCACATTTTATACATAATATTATAATAAAATAACATATAAACATAAAGATTGTTACAATTACAAATTAACTTTGTCAAATATCTCTATCCCACAATATAATTTTTAAATTTAACACACATTCGAAGACGTGTTTTCATTATTTTTTTTAACTTTTCATCACACCATCATTCTAATATTTTTCTTTTATAAAATTCCTATTATATATAATCTAATGCAAGTAACGCTGAATGAGAGAAGAAAGGGGTGTAACGACTAGCTGATGATTTTGATTTTTGTATATCATGCTATTAACTCCTTCTGTGTAGAAAAGAGAGCATACTCGTGTTTTTTTTTTTTAAATTAAGTTCTTTTACAAAAAAAAAAATTTCAAAGTATTATCGCAAACAATTAAATCCCAAAGTAGGTCTTTTCTCAAATCTTAGTGAGAGGAGGAGGCGCCCTGCGCGATTCCCATAAGAATATGCAGGGCGCCTTTAGTTACCTACCACACCGAAAGGACTCACTCCTCTCCCTCCTATAAATACCCCTTTATCTCCTCAATTATCTTCATAATTTCAAACAAATAAAATTTCAATTTAAGTTTGAAATTTTAGTTGAAAAATTTTGTTGGAATTCTCCGACGAAGTTTTGCTACTAAGTTTTGCGACGAAGCTCCAATGAAGTTCCGGCGAATTTGCTCCACACGGTGAGTAACAGTTCCAGAAAAAATCAAAAGTCCTTATGAACTTTACACTTGCTTGGGGATTGACAGATTATGCAAGAGACATCTGTGACAAAGCTGATGTGGGTTGGGAACCTTCCCAGATCAACATTTAGGCTAAACCGCCTCAAACTTCGGACACGTCACATATGTTGCAGCTCAAGGGTGATGTGTTTTTACAAACATCATTGGACATACTTCATAACGCCAAATGTTGTTATGCGATGTGGTATATAAAGCGTAATGATCCTGATGTCCCAGCACATTCAGCTTTTCCTATACATTCTCATCAATCTGTTCTATCACAATCCCAACCATCTATGCCAGTGGAAGCGGCTGGCGATGAGGACGAGGATGATCTTGCTGTTGACCTTTCTATCGTCCCTGCTTATGTAGTATCGGAAGGGACTGTTTGGATGCAATTAGCGGGAACGATTGTTTGTCGAATTTAGATGATGATGTGGACAACGAAGACGAGGATGATGTCCAAGAAGATCATGAAGCAATGGAAGATGCAAATGTCAATGAGCCTACTAGTTCTGACAAAGAGGATGGTAATGATGACGAGGAACACATGCAAGCTGAAGATGGTGAGGGCGAGGATGATGATGATCGTGTGCAAGCTGTTAACGGTGATAACATTGTTGTTGCGGCTTCGACTCTAGGATGGAGTCATCTAGTTTCAATGTACATCGATTTGAGCTGGATACCAGAAGCAGTCAACGATCGTGATGACCGATTGTTGTCCTGTCTCATATCGACCTTAGGGAGGGCATGAAGTTTGATTGTAAGAAGAATTGTTTACACCATTTATCAGATTCAGCCATCCGTCATGGTGTTGAATACCGTGTGTTGACATGAAAGGGAGCGATAATTGATTTGTGATGCAAGCGGTGGAAGAATGAAGAGCCACGTAGCTACAAATGGCGTTTCAGAGCCATGAAGCCAAAAGGTAGCAACAGATGGATGATCAGAAAAATTACCGGGGCTCACACTTGCAACACACAGAATTTTGGAGATGATCACGCATAGATATCGTCGTTGTTCATGGTGGATCACATTCAGCATGTCGTAGCCGCGAACATTTCCTTGAAAGTGAAGGTCATCCGGACGATGATATAGGGGAATTACCATCGTACGGTCAGTTACAAGAAAGCATGGCTTGCCGAACAGAAAGTTATTGCATATCTTCTAGGGAATTGGGATAAGTCTTTCGCGGTACTTCCTAAGTTTTTGGATGTCGTGAAGCTCTGATTCGGTTGTATTCTATTGGTATATGCTGATGAATATTCTCAATCATGTGTGGTTCAATGCTGTTTTTAGAGCTTTCAAACCCTCAATCGAAGGATGGAAACATTGTCGCCCCGTGATCAGCGTTAATGCTACTTTCCTCAAAGGGAAGTAGCATGACACCATGTATATTGCAGTGGGCTATGATGCTAATAATCAGCTCTTCTCCATTGCTTTTGCAGTACAGGGGAAGGAGTCGATCGAGACATGGTGTTGGTTTTTTGAAGGTCTTAGACAAGTTAGCCCAATGATTGAATCTAAGTTGAAGAATTGAATTGATAAGGAATACATGTAGCTCTTAATCATTTCAATATTAACAGTGTGTAGGTGGTGGGGGACAGACCAGACATTTCTATTATTTCTGATCGCCATCCTGGTATTTTGAGGGTGACGCACGAGTCAGAGCGTTGGTCAGAACCCAATACATGTCATCGTGTATGTGCTCATCACTTTGCTAGCAATTTTGGTAAGCACATGAGTTCTAAAACCTGAGGAAATAGGATGAAGATGCTCTGTTACGAGTGTCAGATGACCAAGTGGGAAGCCGAGATGAACAAGATACAACATGACAGGGTGAGAAATGGTCGTTGGCTCATGACAGGGTGAGGGGATACGGTATCATGACGGCTAACCAATCAGAGATGTTTAATTCTGTCCTCAAGAGTTGTCGATCTTTCCCTATTACTGCACTGGTGCAGTTCATATTCAATCGCTCTAATTTCTATTTAACAGAGCGAAGGATGAAGTCTGAGGCAGAAATCGTCGAGGGGTTGGTGGTAAGCCCTTTAGTTATACATCATTTCCAGATGAAGAAGAACAAGGCGCACAGTTATGTCACCACTATGTTCCACCATTATCCTGGGCATTTTGAGGTGAAGATCGGTTGTTTGTGTAACGAACCAATCACAAAAGGTAACCACATTCACGAGGTCAACTTCTTGGAACACACATGCACTTGTGGGAAATGACAGCTTTATCACTATCCTTGTAGCCATACCATGAAGTATTGTATGCAGTTTCATGTAGATCTATCCATACATCGAAGATTGCTACACGATGACCACTCATCTAAACCCTTGGACATTCCAGTTCAGGGTTGTTCGTGATCCAAGTGCCTAACCACCCTATGAAGGTCCCATCATCATGCCTCAATCGAAAACGAAGAGGAATAAGGGCAGACCGAGGACATACCGTATCCATAATAAGATGGATGTTCGACGTGCCCGAGGGGACATCCGTTGTCGTCAAAGTAAGCAAGTTGGGCATAACGCACGCAGTTGTCCCAAGAGCATCAGTAGTTCTAGTTCTTCACGGCCTAGATGCAAAAACTACCGACAGTCGGGCTATTGCCGTCAGAATTGCCCAAACGAGGCTCCTGTTCAACCGCCACCTATTGCTCCACACGTTGAGGACGTGCCTAACCCCTTTCAAATAAGGCCGCCTAACAACTTTGGAGAAGGAATTTCGAGGCCCAGCATCACTCGTAGTGGACCGATGGGAGGATTGTTCCATCGTCTGTTTTAGATTCATATGTATCATTTCTGTTGTGAATGAATAAGGTTACACTCCTTTATTGAGACAACTTTATGACCCGTCTATCTCTATCAGTTCTTCGTCTTGTTATATTTATTCTTGTCATGTGATTATTTAATTAGATGCCACTGCGAATGAGGTTACCCAGGACACATCTTCGAGGCAGCGGTAGTAGTGCTCTAGCTCCCTCGGAGGTGGAGGGCGAGATTATTGATGATGTTGACGTGCCGGGTCCACTAGTCAGTACGGTCCTGACTCATCAGGTACAACACAGATCAGAGGTCATATGGAGAGTAGATGTTGAAATCTTATTTCCTTAACTTTGATGGATGTAGAGGTTCTGTATAACTTATAAATAATATATTTTCTTTTATTATATTTAGTTTAGGACCCAAATCATTTTCTGGTTACATGAAATCATTCATGGGACCCACACCCGAGGGTATTGAATCGGCTTGCGTCAGCCGGTCCAGGATTTAGATGGTTCCACAGGATAGTAGACATACCCATCAATAATTCTTTGATTACAACATTAATGTGGAGGTGGAGACGTGAGACACACACGTTCCATCTTCGATCTTGGGAGGCGACAATGATGCTAGAGGATGTAGCGTTACTGTAAGGTTTTCTTAGCTATGGAACTCCGATCATCGTTTCTACTGGAGGTGACTATTACTGTGGTCAGGTTCTAGGATTGACTCCTAGTGGCCGCCGGAGGTCATATTGTACTATTGCCTAGCTTCCCACTCACTTCAGAGAGTTACTGGCTGATGCGGACAAGCTGACAGTTGTTAGATTTGTCAGAGCATACATTTTGCATTTGATCGGATTCCAACTCTTTCCAGATGGCACCGGGGGGAAGGTCCCACTCATGTGGCTTCATGTCCTTGATCACTGGGGTGAGATGTGCAGCTATTCTTGGGGCTCCGCCATATTGTCCTTTTTATATAGGACCCTCTGTCGGTGTTCCGAGACGACTAGATCTGAGGATGGCAACACCAGACTAAGGTTCGGTGGTTGCGCTATTCTTGTACAGCTTTGGGCATTGGAGGATCCCGATGATGAGACCAAGCCAGATTGCAGATCCACCTCCTCTTGCTGTAACTTTTCCTCTAACTTATAGGTAATTACTGAATGTTATTTTGATTAGAAATATAATTTTCAATACTGTTATGGTTGGTTTTTTGATTCAAAACGCTGTTTTTTTGTTCATGTAAAGATGATCCGGCATTAAGGGTAAGCACTTCCTGATAGGAGCTCCACTATTAGGTATTTTTGCTCATTGTTGGATTAGTATCCGGTGATCGAGTTCATTTGGGAGCCATATACTGAGGAGAGATTGGAGGACATGCCTGAAGACTTTGTGGATGAGAGAGACAGAGTCATTTGGTTACTCATGTTACACTCATCCACTTTGCTATAGTCGAGTATTATGTGCCTTTTCGTATGGCACGACAGTTTCATCGGATCAAAACGATCCCACAGGGCCCTCGGCATGCATGATGAATTACATGACCTCACCAGATGATGCGTGTCGTCGTATACACGTCAAATTAGTATTTATAAGCACTCACTTTCACTCTATAAATATAGAATTAATGCAGTAGTGGATGTAAGGTCGAACCCATAGGGAATCGTAAATGTCCAACTAAACTAACTTAAAGTAGTTTGTGTTTAAAGAAGGGGGGGGTGTTTAAAAGGTGATAACTAAGCTAAACTAATTACTCAAAAGAAGATAAAATTAAGCTAGATAGTAAGG
>JAOVYX010000767.1:0-13313 GCA_035668315.1 Drosera spatulata
CCGCCCCCCCCCCCCCCCCCCCTATTTTTGTTTTTGGGACAGTTCCTCTCCTTTGTTCGGACAATCACTAGTGTGAACATGATGGCCTAATCTACTTAGTATTTGAACTTGATCATTGTTGTCTACATCTTGTAATGTGAACTCTCAGGTTCTTTCTACCTTCAAATTGTTTGATGAATTCTTGGGCCTATTGTTCGCACCTTATTATGATTTGATATCTACATTTTGATTTATAATTCCAATGTTATGATTTCTTCTGATTTAGGTTATATTATGGTTATGATTATGGAATGGGAGGATTGGCTTGAAAATCATGGTTGGTCGTTAGGTTCTTGGCATGATATTTCCTACTTTTATTGCCTTATCTTTCTTTGGTCAAGTTCTCATCAATAAACATTCACTTATATGCTCAATTCTTCTTGTAATTATGGAAGGATTTTCTGCCGCAAGACATATGTTCTTCCACTGATGGTGTGATACTGGACTACAAACATATATTCTTCAAGATGACGGCAGAGCTCCGACTCCCTTAACTTGAAGCTTCGAGACTGAATACTATTACACATTTAAATGATGTATTTCTTTTGATCCGGTGATTTCTTCATGCTTTATGATATCTTTCTTTCATTTGTTTTTAGCATGACAATTTGGATAAATTTTAATGAAAATTTGATAGATAGAAGGGATTTCTAAGGATTTCTTATTTGTCAATTGAATTTATGAGTTTATTTTCATCTTTCTAAGTTTTGCTTCATAAAAATGAACGATTATGAAACTAAAGCATACATTTGAATAGTACAATTGATTGATTCTCTTTCTTAATATGATTGTAGACCAAAAACTTTATTGAAGAAATTTAGTTATATTAAGTTACTAACTCAAAAAAAAAATCCACAATTTATCAAGTGTCATACAAATCAAGAAAACGTGATATAAGTTGTTTGTGTTATAAAAAGTCCGCGCAACGCGCGGGTTGCAAACTAATAAGACACAAATCTATAAATTAGAATCAAGATCAAATCATCCAAATATGCACTTTCCAAGTATCAGTAGATTTGCGAAGATATAGTTGTGTTAACCGTAACAGAAAATCTTCTTAATTACAATTTTGACTGTAATTTAATAAGTAACGTTCATTGATTAAAGATTTTGAATTCACAAATATTATACTTCAATCTCATTATCAAATCCCCGGCCATTCAAGAAAAATCCATCGTTGATCATAACAATGAAGAGAAAGAGAGATGGATTCAAGCCCTCTCACTCTGACGCTTCCACCATCACCACGACAACCTCGAAACAACAAAAACAACAGTTTGATCGATTGAGCAGCTTGCCCGATTCTATTCTCGAGCACATCTTCTCATTTCTCCCAACTATCAAGGAGGTGCATAAAACAATCTTGTCTCCAAGGTTCCATGACGTGTGATGTTCAGTCCACAATCTTGATATCGATAAGCATGATTTATATCCATGCGATCGCTCACCGGATCCTAATCTGACAAAGTTATGGTTCCGCTTGTCGGGTTTTGTTAACCATGTACTCTTCCTTCATAGGAGACCGACCCTCGAAGAATTCACGTAAGTTGTATTACGAGATTGATAAGTATGGAATGCTTGACGAGGGAATATATGATATGGCGTTAGAAGATGTCGATGCATGGATGCAGACTGTCGTTGCTCAGAAAACAAAGAATGTTTATTTGGGATTCCCTGCCGAGGAGTCGTGCTTGAGGAGCACTTTGCTTCGTCCTATATGGAAATGTTATTCTATTGTTGAGCTCACGATCCACCTCTGTACCTTTCTGCCTCTTGACAGAGGATCGATTAACATGAAGTTGTTGAGGGTTGTTGAGGGTTTTGTCGCTGATAATTGTAGGCTTTGATAAGGACACGTTTCGTCATATGATCGAAGGGTGCCCAGTTCTTGAAGAATTGTATATAGACGATGCTGGTCTAAGAAGTGTGAGTTTCAGTTCCTCGACGATTCGGAAATTGAGTTTGATAGATGTAGAAGATTATCTTGAAGAAGAAACTTTTACCGTCCTTTGTCTCAACTTGAGTTATCTGTATTTCTATGGTCGTACAAAGTACTCAAAGTTTGTTCATCGCTTCGTGCTTGAACTTAACTCTACCAAGTTTGCCTTTGCCTCCATAGGCTGCTTTCATATCATCTTCTCAAATTGGCGATTGTCTTCTTCAATCGGTAATCCGACGATGACATCTTCAAGCATTATCTCCTTGCGTTAATGTTTGAGACAGTTCTTGAAGTCCTTTCATAGGGGTGACAGCTTTTCGATGATAGTGGGTACTCGAAAAGTCTCACAAAGCTTCATCCCTTCTGCAAGAATATCATGTATAATGATTTGAAGCTCTTGCACTTGACTTACCACAGTTTTGGGGTCCATCATTTTGCACTCGAGGAACCTTCCAACCACGAACTTTTTCTGACCAGCATCCTCCATCGTGTACTTCTTCTTCAGGGACTCCCATAATTCCTTAGCAGTCTCAACAACATTATATACGTTGTACAATGTGCTATCAAGACCGTTAAGGATGTAGTTCTTGTACAGAAAGTCTCCTTGCTTCTATGCAGTTTGATTTAACAGAACCTTCAAATCCTTTTCTCCCTCAGCAACTTTTGGTGGATCCTCAGCAAGGATTTTCTGCTACCATCGTTTAAAGTCCACCCCTATGAACTTCTCAGGTTTCTCCAAGGGAGTCAGAGCAATTTTTGGAGTAATTATTGTACTACTCGTTGCCATTTCTTTTTGTATACATAACAAAGAAAATGATTAGTTGTGTGTACAAAGCAGTACTTCAACACAAAAACTAAGTAGGACAAACGGTCCTTCTTGGTAATGCAATTAGTTCGTAGACTTAGCAATCAATTCGATAAGCTTAACGAGGCAAAGCGATCGGATTTGTAGACCCAGTAATCAAACCGTAGGCAAAGCATTGTTTGTAGGCTAGTAATCAACCCATAGACAATGCGAATCAAAGTAATTGGATTCGTAGACTAGTAATCAAACAGTAGACAATGATTGTACAAATTTCTGTAATCGGTATAACGTCTTAAGATTTTTAGTAGGTTAGTACAGAAATCGAAATCGAACTCGAAAATGGAAAACAAAGACAGAATAATACAGTGACAAAGAAACTAGAACAGAATCGTCGGGGCAAGAGTTATCTCTTTGTCCTTAAAACGTTATCGTCCCGTCACTGGTGCTCATAGTTATTTGACGACCGTCTACCAAGATACAACGACATTTTCCTCTACGATGTAGCACTATAATGCAAAGGACTAGCATACCACTTAGTTCCTCGAACCCTCTCGACACTACACGACACGACAACATTTGTATAACGTAGGGATGCATTGACAATGTTTGATGTGTTATGGATATGCAGTGGAAGATGAGAGAAAAACAGAGAAGAGGAAATAGGAAAACTGGATGTTTTCTGTGTATTCTAGGCCTCTTCTTTTATAGGCAATCCTAAGGAAGACAACGACAACACATGTCGCTGTTTAGCTCGCATCATTCATGATTTTGATCCTACTTTTGTCATATATCTAGGCATCTTTGCATGAAAATCTTGAGATTTAAATCCGGATTTTGTACATGAGTGAGGTTTGATGCGTGTTGATGTTTTGTAGGTAAGACGGGTATTAAACGGGCGAGCAAAGATGTATCAAGGAAGAATGATCGAGTTAGGAGCATAACAGATCGAAGGATAGAGGAACAAAGCATTTTTGAGCCATGGGACACAGAGTTAAAAGCGCCCGGGCGCTTCGTCTGTATGCGTCCGGGCGTCACCTCTTGTTTCAATTCGAAAAACACTGTAAAACGCCCGGGCGTTTCTATATCCTACGTCCGGACGCGTGTCCACGAAATCCCTCGTCGATTTGTGTATAAAAAGACCCCTTATGCTTAATTTTTGGGGGGAAAAACACTTAATACGAATTTACTTAGGGATGGAGCTTGATTTGGGAGATTTTGGTGGAGAATTGTGTTTACAAACAAGAGGATCTTGATTAGATCTATCAAATTGTGTAGATGATGATGATCATGCATATGAGGCATTTGATGATTTGTCTTGATCTTTCCATGATTAACTAAACTCCTTGTGGGGGTTGTGATAGCTGGATGGTTGTGTGAATGTTGTGAATATTGTAGGTTTAGTTGATTCGAATTGGGATTTCGATTTGTGGTTATGCTTAATGCTTCGATTAATTGATCACTCGTATGATCTAGGATACGTATTGACCCTGGAAGGATAGGTAATATCGGATCACGGTCATTAACTCGCACGTTGAATGCATGATCGAGAGGTTGCATGCGTGACGTGTGAATCATTAAAGGAAACCCGAGTTTAGACTAGTTAGACGTGACTGCCTTTCATCGAGAGATGCTAGAGGTAGCGTTGTGCTAGAGCGAGTCTATGACTCGAGAGAGGTTAGACTTCACCTTAGGACCCGATTGAGATCACTTCGAAACAATTAGATTGACACTTAGCAACTACACACAACCGGAAAACGAAATCATAACCCCTCTCTTTTCCTATATCTTAAACCTGACTCTATCCAAGTTAGATAAGCACATTTAACTATTTAGTTAGTAGAACTAGTTTAACATTCAAAACTATCTATACTCGATTCGTTTGACCCAAGATTAGCTACCATACTTCAATTGCTAGAATACTAGATTCTCATGGGAACGATATCTTTTACTCACTTATTATTTGCTACACGACAAGTACGCTTGCGTTTTGACGAGACTTACTAGTCGTCAAACAGTCACGCGGATATTGATGACAGACCCAAACGTTTGATGACTGGATAAACTATCCCGATGGATAGAAAGAGTCATCCAACTTTTAGATACACTAGGGTCCAATAATAAAACTTCAATATATAAAAAATAATATTTTAATGGATCTACATGTATGACCGACCGATCCGATCCAATCCGGGCCGATGTGCACGGGTGCGTGTGTTGTGAGTCTCACCTATGCTCTCCTCCTTACACAAAATTGGGTTCTCCTTGTGGCCCCAACCCATTTTCCACTCATTCGTCTTATAATGTACATTATACCATGCAAGAATTTCAATGTGGGTAAACTACACCACATGAATATTTTTCTCGTCACATGAGCTACTTTAGGTATTGTTTTCTCATTTATCCGAAATTGATTTTGAGAACTTTAACATACGAAGATCATCTACTTGAAATGTAGTTTTCAACGAGTCCAATATTATCTCAATCCGATGATCGGAACTACCTCAAAAATATGATCAAATCGGACCGATTTTCAATAAATCATGGGCATTCCTCTCCTTTCAGATTCTATAGATCAACGAGGCATTCACCTTCCTACCCTTGCAGGCTTGATCAAACTTCCTTTTGGTCACTCCACCAATCTGTCCAAACCAGTTTTCCATAGCCTCATTACCCATTCTCCATTTCATGGCGTTTTTCACATTGCATAATATCCCTTGCACATAAAGACAGCTGCAAAATAAGTGTGTTTTTAGAGCACATCTGCATAATAAGCAGCATTTCTCACCCTCAATCAGACCATGACGAAGTAGCCAATCCTTAATTTGTAGCTTATTCATCAAACCTAACCATTATATAAATCTATGCTTAGGAATAACCTTCTTGCTCCACCAATCAACCTAAGGTAGATCAGGCATAATCATATAGTACAATGCTTTAGTAAAATTAAACATGTTATCTTGAATACATACCTCTTTCACATCCATGATACTCCTCAAATCCTCCTTGACCTTCAAGAAACTTCTCTAAGCCTAGCTATGGCTTATCTTAGCAGTTTTCTGGACAGACTTCCCCTTCAAATAATTTGAATCAGTCCACTTGATCCAATGACTATCTTTTTTCGCAGCTACATTCCTTATTCCAGTGAGTAAGATTTTTGAAACCACGACCTCCAACTTTCTTAGATAAACAGACCTCCTCCTATTTCACCAACGATCTCCCCTTCTAAGCAGCATTGTCGGACCAAAGGTATCTCCTACATACAAACTCAATTTCCTCAATAACAACTTTTGGAAAGGGGAAAATTTGAACCCAATAAGTATGAAGAGACATCAGAACAAACTCAATCAAATACTTCTTTCCGACATATGAAAAAAGTCTGACCTCCCAAGACATAATTTTACATATAATCTTATTTATCAACTATCTATACTAACTTATATGCATTCTTTTTTAGGTTAAAGATACTCGTAAGTATCTTATTGGCAAGACCCCTTTTTGTATATCCATAATATCTGCTAGCGTATACAACGCTTATGCCACGATGAAGAGGAAGAGAGATCGATCCAACCCTAATTCTTCCACCATAATCTCACAACGACGACAACAAGTGGTATCAGATCGATTGAGCAGCTTTCCCGATTCGATTCTCGAGCACATCTTCTCTTTTCTCCCAACCCTAGATGCAGTTCGTACAACCCTTTTTGTCCCCAAGATTCCGCAATCTATGGTTCTCGATCCACACCCTAGATATCGACGAGGAATCGTTGTATTCAGGTGACGAGATTTGACACGCCGTCCCCGACACGACGGAAACCGTGGTTTCGCCTGTCCCGGTTTGTGGAACGCGTCCTCCTGCATTATAGGAGACTGACGCTGGAGAAGTTCACGTTGAGGATAAGTTGTGAGATCGGTGGTTATTTGTTTGACAATGATGAGGACTTGTTCGAGAGGGCGAAGGAGGATGTGGACGCGTGGATGTGGTCTCTTGTTAATAGGAGGCCTAAGTGTGCGGAGATCGCGTTGCCGTGTGAGGATTCGTCGTTGAGGCGTTTTATTCTTCGTCGAGTGTGGAAAGGCGAGGACATAATTGAGCTTAGGGTTGAGAATTGTAATATCGAGTATCTTCGTGAGGGTGAAGTGAGTGTGGCGTCGTTGAGGGTGCTGAGGATGAGATTTCTGGCTTTGGATGAAGCGGCGTTTCGTTGTGTGATTGAAGGGTGTGCGGTTCTCGCAGAATTGGATTTGGAATATGTTGAATTGAGCACGTTGAGATTTGATGTTCCTAGGATAAGGAAGCTGAGGCTGAAAGATGAAGTTGGATTTGGTAGCAAAAGAACGGTTGATTGCCCCAACTTGGGTATTCTGAGCTTCTACGGATCTACGAGGAAGGCAAAGTTTGCTAATCTTTCATCTCTTAGACGTGCGAAGTTGGTTGTTGGGTTTGATTACTTCGACAATTTCTGTGAAGTTATGAAGATTCTCGGTCATGTCCAAACATTGGTGTTATCTGAATCTTTTCTCGGGGTAAATTGTTCTTTCTTGTTTTCCGAGAACAGTAACCTTTCCATTAAGAACCAATCAGGTTACATCCCTTCCATACAGCACAAGCATACCAGAAAACAATAACCTCTCCTATGCAATGTCACTATTTACAAGTCATAAGCATAAATCGAACAATGTCAACTGTGCTCTTTTTTCCTGTCGAAAATACCTTAAGTTTCTTTCATGCCATATCTCGTATATATATGCAGCAATCACCCTTCTTCTTCTCCTAGCTACTCTTGACTTCCTTCTCGTTACACGAAACCACCATACCATCCACTGGTTCTAGTCCACAGCAGTACATTGCAGCTTCATGGCATCACCCAAGCAACTCAAGACATCCTTTGGAACATCACAAACCAGGAAAACATGGTCTCTAGTCTCACTAGCAGAGTTACACAAAGCACAGGTATCAGATTGGCTAATATCATGGTTAAACAACCAGAGCCTCGTCCTTAATCGATTCACACAAGCCAACCAACCAATAAATGCATGCTATGCGATACATCAACATTCCATAATAGTTTACACCATATCTGCTTACCAGATCTTCCCTGCGATTCATGATATAGCGCATTCGTGCTTATTCCAGTATCTGGGAAACTTCCCTTAAGCCTCCCCAGCACATCTCTCCTTCTGAGGATACACTTCCAAACCTAGGAATCATGCAGTTTAAGCTGACAGTTCAGGAACAACACTCTCCTTAGATAGTAGCTATGGATCCATCGAATCCACAATATATCTTCTTTCTTTTCAATCGCCCATAGGTGCTTTATCAATATTGCATCATTCCAACTTTTCAAACTCTTAATCCCCAACCCACCATCAGACAAAGGTTAGCAGATCATCTCCCAGGACACCAAACTTCTAGAGCTTCTTTAAGCCACCCCAGTCCACAAATACGTTCTACAAATCCTTTCAATCTCATCTTGTACTGCTATTGGCAACATAAAGATCTGGCACCTGTAAATCTGTAAACTCTGCAAAACAGATTTTATAAGCATCAATCGCCCTGCATAGCTCAACATTCTAGCCTCCCAGCTAGTAACTCTCATCATGAATCTGTCTATCAACGGCCTATAATAACAAATAGCAAGTCTCTTGGAAGATAAAAACACTCCGAAGTACCTAGTTGGCCACATCCCCAATTCACATCCAGCTACTTCTTGCAACTCTTCCTTCAATGATTGGCATACCCCACCACAGAACAAGGAGCTTTTCTCTTTATTCATCTCTAGACCAGCAGTACATGCTAGATGTTACAACTCCATCATCACCTTTTGCAAAGAGTGTTTATCTCCATGACAGAAGACTACCAGATCATCTGCAAAGGACTAATGCACCAGATTAACCCTTTTACATCTAGGGTGATATTTAAATCCCCCACTTGCAGCCATATGCTTCAGATTTCTAGAAAAATATTCCATCGCCAACAAGAACAAGAGAGGAGAAATTGGATCTCCCTGCCTTAAACCACGCTTGCCATTAAAAAAACCAGTTCTCCGTTCACCAATAGAGAAAAAGAGACGGGGATATGCAGGATCGCACCCATAATATGAACATAACTGGAAAATGCAAAGAGTCCAATAGCTCAAATAGAAACTCCCATGACAGAGAGTCATTTGCTTTCTTCAGATCGACTTTTAGCATGCACCTAGGAGAGATGTCTTTACGATCATACCCGTTAATGAGTTCTTGACACATAAGTATATTCTCAGCTATACTCCTTCTTTTAACAAAGGCTGCCTGGCTTTCAGAGATCAGATCAGGAAGAACAAGTATTAGTCTAGAAGCAATGAGCTTAGATATGGCCTAATATAATACAATGTAGCAAGAAATAGGCATGTAGTCCCCTACATTATTAGCATGCTCTTTTTTTTTTTTTTTTTTTTTTTTTTGGTATCAGAGTAATCAGTGTGGCATTTAGCTGTTTTAACATCAATCTATTTGCAAAGAACTTCTGGATGGCAGCTATCACTTCATCACCAATAACAGCCCAAGAACGCCTGGAAAAACCTGATGTGAAACCATCCGGACCAGGCGCTTTATTGTCATTCATATCAAAAAATGCAAGTCTAATCTCATCTGCACTGAAGCTATTTGTCAACAGCCTGCCTTAAGCTTCAGATATAGTACTCCGTTCGCATATGACATCCCTTCTAAGAGCCTCAATTCTCAACCGAGTTGTCCCCAGAAGATTCTCATAGTACTGCACCATTATATTCTTAATTTCATGTACATCACTCAATCGACTACCATCCTCCCTTGCAATTCCAATGATCCTACTTCTCCTTCTTTTCCCTCGAACCACTGCATGAAAATAGCTGGTATTTCTGTCCATTCCAGTTATCCATTGCTCTCGTGCTTGCTGCTTGAAGAATCCTCTTCTGCATCTCCCAGCTCCTTTACCCTCTCAAGACACTGCTTCATTTGAGCCCTTTTAGCCACAGAAAATTCCAGGTCAAGCTCATTCTGCACCACTGCCAACTGTGTCCTAGCAGCAGGTAGCTTCCTGCTTATTTCTGAACCAGCCTCCTTATGAAAACTTCTCAAAGAAGCCTTCATTCTCTTCATTTTCTGAACAAGAGTAAACATAAGGAAACCCCGCACATCACATTGCCAAGCACCTTGCACCACCTCTCTAAAACCCTTCAACTTAGCCCACATATTCAGATATCTAAACGAACTCTAATTCTTCTTTCAATTCTGCTCGAAGAGACAATCACAAGGCTATGATCAGAGACATCAGGATTCAAGAATGCAGCCAGAGTATCATCAAAGACTTCAAAGGAAACATGGTTTCCCAAAACTCTATCAAGCTTGATATGCAATCAATACTCTATTCCTTGCTGATTATACCACGTATAGAAATACCCTGAACTTCTGAGATCCTCCAGTCCAGCTCTCATCAATCCATCAGACATCTCCATACATGGCTCAGCTAACATACCTTAATATCCAATTTTCTCATCAGTCCTTATAAAAGCATTATAGTCATCAAGAACTAACCAAGGAGAAGAGCACCCACCAAAGGATTCTAGCTCTTCCCATAGATTTCTCCTAGCCTCTCTGGAATTACTAGCATAGACAAAAGAAGCCATCAACTTCACATCAGACCCCAGCTTTTCCAAGGACCAATGGACACACTGGTCTGAACCTCTTAGAAAGCTAACGTTCCACTTACTAGTGTCCCAAACAACCCAAATACGGTCATTCACAGCAGCATGATAGTTATTTATACAGCCCCAACTTCAAAAGCAAGAACTGAAAATTCTCAGAAATTTATTGGCTTTAACCCTAGTTTCCATGACACCAAAAACTTCTACTTGATATTTGATTATAAGAAGATTTATTGCACTATGTTTATTAGGTCTATTAAGACCTCTAATATTCCATGAAGTAATCATCAATAACCATACCACTCTCACCATAGTCCATAGCTGAAGGGCCGCCCTGCATCAGAACTTCAAACCTACTAGAGCAGCCAATCCTCTTAGTTGCAACTACTCAGGCTTTTGACGTAGTCCTGGGCTCAGACCATTTATCCTCCACACTTTGATCCAATTGTCCCTTGGTAAGGGAAACCACAGAATGGGGTTGGGTCCCAGCATCACCTCGTTGACCTTTGTCATTCTCCTGGATAGGAGCATCTACCACAGTGTCCTTGACAGCAATAGCATCTTCCTATTTATAAGGAATAGGATCCTGCTTTTTCATCCACTTCTGTACAACTTTAGTAAGAGTCCTGCAGCTGGCCTCACGGTGACCCCATCGATTGCACTTAACACAATTCACAGGGAGCTATTCATATCTAACATACTGCTTACCCATATTATCATCAGGTCCTGTAAATTCAAAGGATTCAACCACCTCCTTTCCAACATCCACATCAACCAGCATACGCGCATAGGAAATCCGTTCCTTCAATGCAGTCATTTTATCCGTACGAATAGGATAACCCACTTTACTAGCAGCATACCAATCACCTTTGCACTCCAAAATCCTAAATCCAAATCCACCAAATGGATCCATACAGGAACCCTCTCCAGAATCTCCTTCTCCATTTTAAACTGAGGCAACCACTCACTGAGAACCAATGGCTTACCATTCATAAACCAACAGTTTTTCATTATCTTCATCCTATCATCACTATCACCAAATCTGAAGATAAAATATCCTTTTTCATGCGAGTGATCCCAGTCCAAAACTTGTCAACAAACAAAACGCTGCATTGCTGAACAAGGGACAGACCCTCCCAAGACATACCCTATCAGCGAATTAGTCTGGTAGCGCCTTTCTCCTTGAACAACATCAATCGTTACAACCAAATCATCAGCTCTTCTAGACACATAATCCACTGAGAAACCCATCCCAATAGCACGATTAACTCCATTCGTTTCCATATGGCCATCCAAACCTACACCCCTCACCACATCAGAATGCGATGACTTCTTGATCGACAAACCAGGGGAACAAGGTTCATATTCATCCGCCCAAGACTTCGTACACATAGTCTTCATCGTCTACCAGCTTCACCGCAGCCACAGGTGTCTTAATATCAACCTTCCTTCATTTGTTTTCTATCACCATATCAGATTCCCCCAAAATCACATCACCCTCCTTCGCTTGCCTTGTTTTCCCCTCCACCATACTCATCCCAGACTTCGTCACAATATCCTTCTGAGTCGGTTGTATTCCAGACGATCCACTCCCCCAGTCAATCGCTCCCCCTTTTCAGTCATCACCTTCTCAATCTCTCCCTTCTTATTCAGTGTCGAATCATCGCCTGAGAAAACCATCGTCGTGATGTTCGCTACAACCTTTCTTTCGACGTCCTCTCTTACCCCCCATCAGTCGATGAGTTGCACACCGGAAAATCACTGTCGGTTGCTAAAGGAAACCCTCCCTCATCGTCTCCTAATATTATTTCATTGTTCTTTCTTGTTGGTTGACTTGGATTTGCATTAAGTTACCGACATGGTCTTTAAATTCCAAATTGTTGTGCTCATCTCTATTTTGTTTCGGGTTAAGTTTACAAATGGTTGCGTCAAGTTTTGCACCAACATCATCATCTTGGTTGTAGCGAGTACTGCAAATTTGTGATTTATATTGCAGGTTGAAAAAGTTATATCATGGTTTGATAAAATTATAAGGAGATGTGGGGCTTAAAAGGAGGCAAAAATTTTTCAGAGAGAGATTGTTGAGAGAAGGTTCATGGACATTTGACGGGAGTGCATGTGAGATATGGGATGCGATGGCTGATTGTATCCGACATGTAGCGAAGGAGACATTAGCACAATCTAAGGGCCAATACCGTTGGATAAAGAGGGATGGTGATGGAGTAAAGAGATTCAAGACAAGATAAAGTATAAGAAAGAATGTTATAACGTTTTGTTTAAATGTCATAGTCATGAAAATTTAGAAAAGTATAGGCGAGCCAAAAAAGAAGCTAAATATGTTATGAGCGATGCGAAGAATAAATCGTATGAGAAATTGTATGAAAGACTGAACACAAAAGAGGGGGAAAAAGAAGTCTTTAAGTTAGTTAGATCAAGAAACAGAAGAACTAAGGATTTAGGTCAGGTAAAGTGTGTTAAGGACGATGTCGAGCATATTCCTACGGCTGATGAGGACATTAAGGAAAGATGGAGATAATATTTTAACAAACTCTTTAATTGCACAAGAAAAGTGCCCCTGAATGAAATAAGTATGAATGTAGATGTGATAATAAACCGATGTTATTTTCGTCGCATTAGGACAGAGAAAATTAAGGAAGCTTTAAAGCGAATGAGCTCAAGAAAGTCTATGGGTCCAGATGAAATCCCGATCGAAGCTTGAAAATGTCTTGGGATAGAAGGTGTTAATTGGTTAACAAAACTCTTTAATAGAATTTTGATAGATAAGAAGATGACTGATGAGTGGAGAAAGAGTATTTTGATTCCCATATACAAAAACAAAGGAGATGTTCAAAACTGCTCCAATTACAGA
>JAOVYX010000768.1:0-13313 GCA_035668315.1 Drosera spatulata
GGAGATCACTTACAGGGTATGTATTCACTTTCTGTGGTGGGTCAATTTCTTGGAAGGCTACTTTGCAGGATACTGTGGCATTGAGTAGTACAAAAGCAGAGTTCATGGCTGTTGCGTCAGTTGTGAAGGAGACGATTTGGTTGAGGAATTTGGCTTCAGACTTAGGACTGAAGCAAGATAGCATAGTAGTTCACTGTGACAGTTCATCAGCCATTCACTTGACCCGTGATCAGATGCATCATGAGAGATGACATCCGGTATTACTTTGTACGGGACGTAAAAGATGTCAAGGTGGTTAAGATTGCGACTACAGATAATCCAGGAGATATGTTGACAAAACCTGTTTCTGTGTCAAAATTTCGTCATTGCTTAAAACTCTTAGGAGTGGAGGGCAGTTAGGCTTGATGCCTAAATGGAGGTTGCTCGACGACGACAAACGTGATTTGAGTCAAGGTGGAGATTTGTTGATGGTGACTCAAACTCACTAGCCGCCACCGCCACTGACCAGCCGCCGCCGTCTTTGTCCTCATTCAGCCGTCTTCGTCGTTATCAGGCAGAGAAAATTCACCACGTCTCTTCTTCCTTTACTATAAATACGGGCCGAGAGGATTTGAGAGACACAGACACAGAAAGCCAAAATCCAAGGGAGAAATTAGAGAGGAGAGAAATCAGTGGAGAGACGCAAGAAGTAGAGGCGCAAAGGGAGGAAGGAGAAGAGCTGCAGGAGAGCTGGGGAGGATTTGTGAAAGTGGAGGAAAGAAATAAAAAAGGGAGAAGTCACTGTTCATATATACACACAAAAACACATTGAGGGTTTAAGGGATTTGTTTTAGAGATAATTATCTCTATCCCTTATTGTGAGATTCTCAATATTTTGAGTGTAGCTCCTTTTGTATTTCCTCATTTTGTTAGTGGATTTTTCGTCGTCGACGACCGCCCGTGGTTTTCTCCCGCAAGGGTTTCCACGTAAAATTCTTTGTTTCATTTATTTTTGCGCACTTATTATTGTTTGTGTTTATTATTAACAGATCCGTTCATAACAATAAGGCCATTCGCATTGCTCTCCGCCATGCAGGGTAGTTATCACCGTTCAACGGTGTCGAAACAAGGAGGGTTCCCGGATTGTCAAAAGAGTGGAGGTAATATGGTGATGATTGATCCATCGATGCCACGATAGTCGACTCGATTGCATCTGTAGTCGACTTAGTTGTGGTCTGCATAGAGGATTTCGGTGGCATGATCTGAGGCTTATGACGGTAGCTTGAACTTTGGCTACAATGGCTCTGATACAATGAAGAATTTATTGAAGAACTATGATTGCAGAGAATTGAATGAATGTATCAGCATCACAACAAGTACATATATAGTCCTATACAAGATACTATGTATATCAGAATCTTCATATATGGAGGATTCATTATCTAAATATAAATAGATATGGATCCGTTAATAAGGTTGTCCAAGATAATAGGAAACAACAATAATCACTATCTAAAAATAAACAGATATGGATCCGTCAATAAGTACTGACCACCGCCTTCTTTGATTATGGTTATGATTTTGATATTCGGGGCACGGGTGATGACAAACTCCAGGAAGTCCAATGCAGCACCGAATTGGTGGGTATACCTCATTTTCACCGTAAGGAGCTGCCTGAAGCACACTCCAGTTTCAGTTTGTCTTTCGATGCAAGGATTGAAACGGCTCGATTTCTTGACCTGCAAGAGAGAGCTTGATTATCATCTTATACCACTCCATCTTAGTGCTGATATCTACATGTTCTCGATGGTTTTCTAGGATAAACCGTTCACAGCTGGTTAGCCTGAAACATAGGTTTCTTCCGTGATCCTTTGTTTCCATCAGGATTTGAACTTTCACCACCAACATGATGATTGCTGTCCACCAACTGGACAGTAATCAAGGTGACTCGCTTTTCTGTACTCTGCATAAGTCTACGTTCTCCACATTTCAGAACATTGTAATCAAGGTAATATAGACTGACATCACCCCGACATTCTCGAGACACACATCAGGCAAGTAAAGAGTCACGAGATGACCATTTCCAACAATAACTTTCCACTGCAGGTTGCCCCCCGCCACAAACTTCCACATAAAGAGGATACCGTTAGCAAGAAGTTCCAAAAAAAAAAAAAAGAAAGAAAAGAAAAGAAAGGAGTCCAGAACTAACGAGGACTAACAAGCCGGCATAACAACAGAAATTGGCCAATCAGTTAAAACAAAGATATACTATAAGGGAAATAAAAGGAACGAAAACTACCTCAACGAACTTTCCATCCTGCACAAGCTTCTTCAACGACTGAAGAACAGATAATCCATGTATAACTTTGACCCACTGAATATTGCCCCCCTTCCAACTACGGTCAAAGGGCGACTTGCAATTTCAATGACTGCAAGGTGGCTAGCATTCTTGATCCAAATCTCTGTATATGCAAAGTCAGTGAGGAAGTACTTAAGGGAGGGCCCGTGAATCTTCAGAAGCATGCCCTCGTTATCCTTATGAAGAAGTGGAACCAACTGATACGTTGGTAATAACGTTTGTTTCTCTAATTTTGGACATGCAATCGACAGGAGCTCCATATCTTACCCGTAACATAAACTTTTATGAGAGTGAGCTCAATCAGTAACTCGAATTTCTCAATCGTCTTCGGGGACTGTAAACGGACAGTCGAGAGAGACAACGACTTCAGGTTGCCAAAAAGGGAGAGGAATTCCACTCATAAATCGAGCATACCGTTGCCACACTGCTCAAGTATAAGTTCTTCGACTCCTTTTTTGTGCAAGTACCGCAACCACGGATATACAGTAGTGGAGTTCTCTTCAAGATACATCTTCAACCGGAATGGTTCCACTCTTCCCGTATGATTCTCGAGATAATAATTAATAATATCCCCGATATTCTTTACTTTCATCTGTTCATCATCCTTGTCAGAAGCCATCATCTCACTACTATCTATCACAAGGCGCGAATTAGACAGCCATCTGCAACGCCATGGAGATGATAAGATGCTAGTCCTTGATGCTTCGATTGTAGGGAGCTTGTTTAAAATGATCTCAGCAATTTCACATGGAAGACTGGTAAGTCGATCACCGTGTGCTTGTGTATTTGTTCTTGGGTTTGCACGCAGGAGTTGACTAGACTCAGCCATCTTGACACTGCCATGAGTTCAAGCAAAATCATGTTAGGGAATTGGTAATGCTGCAAGTAACAAGAGAAGACTAGTTGATCAGGGCATATATATGAACATGGTGAATTAAAACATGGCCCAAAAACAGCTGTGGAAAAAGCGGCAGCAGACTTGGGTGTTTCTATCCAATTCGAATGAGTAGCATGATGCATATGCCATAACCAGTTTTCTGACTCCTCTATGCAACCAACTAGTCATTCATAGAATCAGAATACTGGGGTTTGAGCAACCGAGAGTATCTGATGGCAGTGTTTTTTCCTTTTTTGGGTATCTGATGGCAGTTCAAACAAAGGAAAAGATAAATCTTGCTGTACAAGGAAACAAGCATATGGTACTGCAGATCCAAAAAGAGATCAAGGAATGAATAGAGTATTACTATATACAACAACAGTAACCACTCAGGTCCGTCAAGACAGGGTTTGAAAAGAGCGAGATATACACAATCTAACATCTGTTGCAGATTAGAAGAGAGACTATTTCCCCAATGTATTACTATATAATTCATTATAGGGATTTTTACATATAGCTACCTCAAATCTTAGGAATTTACAAAAACCACCTCAAAACTTCATGTTTACAAAAACACTATCCAAATCATATGAAATTACATAATACCTGTTATCGTTAGTGAATCCATCGACTTCAAATACTTTGGACATTTTTCCCTTTTTTCGCTTGTTTAATATTTTTATCCTTACACCCATTGAGTGGTCGAATCAGAGAAATTTAATAAGATAACTAAGATTTGAGAAACAAAAAAATTGAAAAAACAATAGGTTTTCACACAAATGGATGAAAAAACTATATTGATGAATAGATTAGACAAGAGAAAAATAAAAGAAAATCGTTTAAGATAACGGTTTTACTAACGATAACAGTTATTTTGAAAATACCATATGATTTGAGTAATGGTTTTGAAAATATCATAAGATTTGAGTAGTGTCCTTGAAAATTTCATACCATTTGAGTAGAGTTTTTATAAATATGAAGATTTGAGATGATTTTTTTGTAAATATCTAAAATTTGAAATGATTATATATAAGAATCCCTTAAAAATAATCGCTTCAACAAGCAGAGACTAAAATAGCTCAACAGCACAACAGTGCAAATGCAAATACCTAACTGCATACATGTCATGATAGGAAAAAAAAACAATATCAATCGAATCTGAATATAATCAAATCAATCATAGATAAGGATGTCTTAGTCAATCATGTATATATTAAATCACACACATGTAGCTCTACCGATACAATGATTAGGAGATTTCATAATAATAGTTACGGAATCCGAACTGTCGACCATAGGGTCACACACTCACACCTAGAAAATCATACCGGAAAATGGTACTCTATCAATTCAAAATATAGACAACACTTAATTATTTGGATTGTCCTAAAATATAGAAACATTCTTTTTTCGGCAAAGTTTTATCATAAAAATGCTAAAACAATCATTACTGTCTATCGTACACTCTACTAATTTCTCTCTCGGTTATTACAATAAATTCCACCATCATTAAAAATATATATTATTTCTTCATCAAATTTCACAAATTTCAAAAAGTTCAACACACTTATATATTCACATGCTAAGTCAAACTGCTCCATATGTTTCGGGATGGAGGGAGTACAAAAAGAAGTCTATATCAACCTTGAAACAATGAGTCTATGAGTTTCTAAGCAATTCGAGCAAGAGACCCCATATCTATTGCTAATTACGGACTTATGGAATAATGATAAACACCTGTTTTATCTGCATAGCCAGGCTTATTTTTTATTTTTTATTTTTCTGAAAGTGCCAGGCTTATATTTTTATATGAAAGGAAACTGGGTCTTCATTGCATTATGCACACAGGAAGACTTGAACTCCGACAGACAAAAACGACAAAGTTGCTAATGCGCATAATCATGAATTATTACATCCTAGGAAAACCGCTACGCTCATCGAGTGAGACATTGCATCTTTTCTATCACATATTAGTTTTGCAGTTTGTCTATACAGAGCAGATACATGCTATGTACTGACATCTAAGCAAAGAGTCAACTTGGGAAACTCTACGAGCCTGAAATTACTCATCCAGAGATGTATCATCCATTCAATTAATGACTCCAAACTTGTAGAGACTAGAAAGAATTCAGTCAATTTCAATGCAGAATGAATAACTCGCAGTTCAGACATGTAACCAAATTGAAAGCAACGAATGACTCGATTGAGTAGATGGTTAGTAAGAAATAATAAGATGATGTCAGGATTTTATCTATAAGATACTCAACAACGACTTAGTAATCACTCTATTGGTTGCTTTTTTTTCACATGCATTAACTGGAGAGGTTGATCAATAAATTATATGAAAAATAATTGCAGATAAAACCACTTCACTATTTTCCATAATCCCTGCAATGTTCCCAAGCCATCACATCTAATTTTCACGACTCTAGACCTAGTAGGACTCTATCCTAATAAATTTTTGGTATCTATCCCGTTTAAGAATCCTAATAATCAATTTATTATATTTATCCATCTTAAAGGTTAAAACTCAATTAAATTAGGAAAAATGCTGCCATGAGGCAGTAGCTTCACATATGCAACGCTAGAGTATAGCTTGCGATCCCGCAGGTGATTAGTGAGCTATGTACCAGATCCTAACGAACTCTTATCACTACCTTGAGTCGTTTTCAAGCATGTTGCACAGAGATGGTCACTATTGAAATATTTAGCGTGTTACGACTTCCTAATATACTGCTTTTTCTCATTTATTTTCTTTTCTTTATTGGACCGCTTCCATGTATTATAACTTTCACACGGATTTCTAGGCTACGGAAATGCCAGTGAATGTTGATAATACCCACTGGCAAGACGAAGGCTTACTGAGTGTGAAGAAACCCCATAAGTGTTGACAAACCCCAGTAACAATTTTTTTTTTTGTCAGTAGGTTTCTCCCAACCCAGTAAGGTTCTACTTCAGTCAATTGGGTGCAGCCGTTACCATGTTGTTTTTCCCTTTGCCATTTGGTTTTTCAAGCTCTCCTATTCAACGCAAGTTAGACCCCAATAATAAATTGGAAATCTCCTTTTCCCAGTCAACATCGTATGATGCGACATATGGCAACAGAGGCCTGATCTTGTTACCTAAATTTGTTTTGTTATGTCGTTCATGCTTTCTGCAGTTTGTTTCGCACTTAAAATGTGTTTTACAAGGCACTATACATGCTTTATGCCATGAGGAGCATTCGTGTGAAGGAGATACAAGAGCCATGGAGATTATTTATATTTCCATTTTCAATTACTTCTCTCTTTAGATTTCCTCCATTTAGAATTTCTACTATTCCATCAAGTCTATTTGAAGATATTCATTAGGCTATTTACATATTACTACCTCAAATCTGTCATATTTTCAAATTACAATCTCCAAAAATTATAATTTCATATTATAACCTCAAATTGTGACGTTATGGACAAATTAGTGATTGCCGCTATCTTTCCATTGAAACTTAGAGGATGGATGCTAATTACCATAAGCACCCTCACCTTTTTTTGCAATTTATCACCATACAAATTTGTTGCTTTAGTTCCCTCACTTTCGTCTTCAACAGAGGACTCCAAAATGTAAGTGGAAGGCTCGGATTGACACGTTTATATTTGTCTTCATATTTAATGCACATTGGATCGATTTTTATTTAGTCTTTTGCAGTAACCTATGTTGTGAGATTTTGATCTTGAGCTATGCAAGGTGCTTAAGTTAGTGCTCGCGTCTGTTATATTGAATTGATACAAATATATAATTGGTCATATAAACTAGCTTTGTTGGCATTGAAACTATTATTGAATTATCATTTTTCCTCATTTAATTTTTTATTTTGTTTGTTTCTTAAGAGAAAAATGTTTTGTTGAATAATTTGTCATATTTTTTTTTATTCTAGTGTTAAAAAGGATTTGCTCAAACCAATTAAAAACATTTTAAGGGATTAACTCGAGTAGGTTGAATGAAAATAATAGTTTATGATGTTATAAAATGTAATTATATAAGCTTTCGGGTTGTATGGATGAAAAACGAAATCCAATTATTAGTTTAAATATGTTAAAAAGGAAAAAGGAAAAAGAAAAAAGAAAACCCGTTAGTTTTAACGGAAAGATAACGACAATCACCAATTTGTCCGAACATCACAATTTGAGATGGTAAAATGGAATTATTATTTTTAGACGTATATCGAAATAAGTAAGATTTCAGGTGGTAATATGGAAATAACCATATACTTCTACATAAAGATAGGAATAATTACCATTGACATAAGATATCTTTTTTTGTCTATGCATACCTCTTCTGTAATTTACGTCATTTAATAACTATTCCTTTTCATAAGAAACTAATTCCCTTGCCCTCTACTCGTTCATTCGAGTAACAAAGTTTGTAGATTCAACTATCACCACTGGAATAATATTTAGCCTTATCGGGATTCCACAGTGTGAAGATACAACGATGAGCAATCATGATAAACTTTATACGAACTAAATGGGAGTAAGGCCTAATAGTAAAACCTAGTTGTCCTTTTCGAAGATCAAGGACCGCCAATTCGCTAACTTTATTATAATTATACGTATTACAAATCATTCATCTTCAATGACAATCAGGTTCGCTACGTTGAAACATTTAATTAATATGATACTATGCTAGTAACCTCATCCGTTTCTAGTAGGCGTCAAAAACTAAAACCGCAAAATAGGCATGTTGACGGGATTATCATGACTAATATCCTTTCGTGTTGTACAAGTAATTAAGTCCCTAAATGACCCAAAAAAAGGCAATCAATAAATTCAAGATCTTATATTGTCAACTTATGAAATTGCCTGAACATGGTGATCTAAGAGACACTACAAGCCGCTATTGAGGATGCATTATCATGTATTCTATTATTAACCGAGTCCAAGACATTCAACTCCTGACATTATGCCATTGCTCAGGAAAATCACCGTAAAAAAATCACTAGAACATGAAAAATGATTCGTTAGCAAGGACGAGGGGAATGATGGTTTTGCAAGCTATAATCACAGAGCAAGCGGATAATTACATATAAAGATTCTAAATTATTTTGCACACAAGAGATAAACCAATATAATACACTATCAATCTAGAGGGAACACACAAACAACGAAGGAAATACCATGATAATGAAAAGAAATGCACAAACATTAGATCTATGCTCACTCACTCAGCATATTAAGCAAATACCTAATATATCTCTAGAGGTTCAGAAGCGCAGAACAATCCAACACAAATAATCCACTAAAAATCTAAAACTGATACTCTCAGAGATTTTCAAATTTCAAGTAGAATGCCTTTTCTTGCTCAAGCCTCAACATTGAACGACAGACGACAAGACCAAGAGGGGAAGCAAAGATTAGCTTCCCTGGAAGAACAAAAACACATTTATAAATGTCTGAAGACCATTCTTTTTTGGCCACTAAAAAATTAAAAAGTGAAAACTCAACGTTCCACTGACAAATGCCGTTAATCTTCTTCTTCTTCTTCAGAACAAAGGAAAAAGACAAAGACACTTATTCAAAAGGAAACCAGCCATGAATCATTAAAATTTAGATCCATAACAATCATTAAAATTTAGACCCATGGAAATCATTAAAATTTATATCCATGACAAATCAGTCTATGATAAAAAGAAAATAAAGAGAAATAAAAGCAGGAAAAGCGAGAAAGATTGCATTGAATTACTGAATGCTGAACCAACAAAGGAAAAAGAACCTTGCAAATTCTCACCAGCAAGAACCTTTCATATAGTTTTGGAAAATTAATTCCAAAAACATCCATACGAGATTTTAATTCCCAAAACATACAATTTGAACATTTCTCTCTCCTCCTCCCATAATCTCATCTTCCTCCTCATTCTCCTCCTCCTCCTATTCTCCCTCTCCGACCTCTTCGCCTCCATATCCGTCCTCCTCCACATCCGTCCTCCTCCACATCCGTCCTCCTCCACATCCGTCCTCCTCCACATCCGCCATAAGGATTCTTACTAACGCAGTTCCACTGATCGTGACACATCTCTACAATCCAATGTTTGATATATGTAATCATTCCTTGTACGAAGGGCGAGAGAAGCCCTGCACATTTGAAGTTGGTCTGTCTCTATATGCTGCAATGGCCAAAGCCTCGCAGTGTTAGGCATGCCTAAAAATCCTACCTAGTGTTTCTATTGATGGTCGAGATGATTAACACTTGAAAAGCTCAACCAAAACTGCCTCGTTGAGACCTAACTTGTAAGAAAAATTCGACAAGGAATAACAACATAAAATCAGATCATGATGACTGTTGTGATTGAACTGCTTATGCTATTATGTTGCACTGACAAATTTTCATATTGCGAAATGTGGGGGATGCAAGAAAGGTGTTCGACGAAATGCCTGAGAGGAATAATGTTGATCAAATATTAAACGATTTTTGTTGTAAAAATTTTGTGTTTTTTTAACAAAGCGAAACTAGCTGTTAGATGTGGAAACGAGAGGGCAAACCTCGACGGGATTGAATTGAGCAATGTCAATTTCAGCCGCTCTATTTTTGTTTCAGACGGTCTGTCTTTTTACACATACGCTCTGTTTTTTTACACTGACGCTCTGTTTCCTTCAGGCGCACTGTATTTTTACACAGGTGCCCTGTTTCCTTCAGGCGCTCTGTGTTTTTAAATAGGCGCTCTGTGTTTTTGTTCAAACAGAGCGCCTTATATGAGAAACAGAGCGGCAGAAAAACCATGATCCAAACAGAACGTCAATTAGGTATTTGTATTGTTTTGGGTTATTGTTGTGTTGAGTAGAACGAGGATTATCTTCTAACGACAAATATTCCTACGAAGATTTTGATGATGTCGTCGGATTCCGACGAAGATTCCGACCACGTCGTCGGATTTCGGAGAGAGGTCCGACGATGGTGCTGGTGATAGATATGAGATGAAGAAAGTGTAGGGCTTTATATTTTAAATTTGTATATATTTGAAATTATTATCCCTTAGTGTAGTTTTTTGGAATTATTTTCAATTATTTGTAGTTTTGGATAAATCACCCAAATATAAATGTTAATATCATTCTTTTATTAATCATAACTTTTGAATCGTTCTCCCGATTAATTGGATTCAATAAAGAAAAATGATCGGCTCGTTTTTTTTTGTTTTTTTTTACAAAACAAGAGCAATAAAGAGTATCTTTTGACGACGTCGAAATGAAGATTTTATTCTGTATCTTCATTTCGACGTCTTCAAAGGTACTCACTATTGGTCTTGTTTTGTAGAGAACATCAAGCTGATCAATTTTTCTTAATGAGTCGAATTAATCCGGATAACGATTCAAGATAGCGCTTTACAACAAAAAGTAAAAAATAAAAAATAAAATAAACTAACATAAAGCGCCACGGCGCATAACGTTTTACTTGTAGTTTCCAAATAGCAAAAATGCATTTCCAAATAGATGTTCCCACTGTTGGGTATGGTTTTCAAATCAATGAACACAAGGAAAAATCAAATGGACGATGAGCAATATTCAATGTTTTAAGTGTCAAGTATTTATTGCATCATGGACTTATCTTAGAGGGTGATTTTTGTACATGGTCGGCTGCATCTGTTGTTGAACTTTGAGGTGTTTCATGCAGTTGAATTCTTAGACTTAGGTACCATGCTCCCATTTCATTTTTCTCATTGCTTAAGTTGCCCATATATAGGCAAAAGCAAAGTAGAAATCAGAAGAGGTACAGAGAGCCGAGAGCCATCGAAAAGGGTGAAGAGAACTTAGGATTAAATATGCATTTGTGTTTGGATATCTTCTCACTATTTATTTACTCAGTTATAACAATAGATAAGGGGTTGTCCTAAATATTATAGTGTTGTTTTTGGATAGATGTGAGCTGCAAATGCTACAAAAATTAATAAGTTGAGAAATAAATTCTCTTATAATAATATACAATTGGATAGTGGAAATACTTGTTGGTTGTCCGTGGACGTAATCCCTGAAACGGAATGAACCAAGTAAATCTTCGTGTCGTGATCCTGATTTACTTTCTACCATCCCAATTACTTTTTCTAAAGTTACTTGTACCAAGTCCTGTGAATCGGGACCGTCTATTCCCAACTCACATCATCACTTAGAATCAATATTACACGCATGTCGTTCATATCAAGGTAGAAGTAACAACCTTCTAGGCAAAGCTCATTTTGCACTGATCTAGTCAATATAAGATGCACATGATTTATCCCATGCATATGCATGTGGAGTGACTTGAATGGTTTCAAGCAGTATCGGAAGATAAGCTCATTTTGCTCAAAGATGAACTAGAAGCTTCATGAACTTGATATGAAGGAAATAAGTTATCCAAATTTGCTGAAAAATCCCAGCAATAACTGGGATCCAAATACAAGACTTGCAGCAGAGACTCGACATTGTCAAATCTTTGTCTACTATCCAAAAGCAGAAAATAAGAAATTCATCTATTTGCTGTGTTCTTTCGCATCAGAACAGCTGGAGCAGCGAAGGACGCTAACAGACCAAACAGAAGTTAATCAATCATATCCATAGGGTTTGATTAATTCTGAAGCAACATTGTCACGGCTTCTCTTGCGGCTGCTTAGCGGGACATCTATGGGATCATCCTTACACAAAAACTTGAATACAGGATTTGTATTAGGAGCCCTTTGCTTCAAACGGCTAAATATACTCTTGACTGTTTCTTTAGTTATCGGGCAGTCAGTATCTTTCACAATTGACACACGCTTGAGGATTGGAGACTGATGAATGAGGAGGCACAGGAAGTCGAATGCCACTCCCATCTGGTGGTAGTACCTAAATGTCACATTCCTGAGGTGACGAAAAAGAATATGTACTGGATCTTGTATACAGAACCAAGCAGCAGTTTTAGAACAAGTTGACTTCACCTAAAAGAAAAACAGATGTCAAATCCCATTCATACGAATAATAGTAGCAACCTCGTGAGCGATTGATGGTTCGAACTCACCGAGAAGTTGAAGGTATGGATGTTATGACAAAATTGTAGCAAGGATAAGCAAACCATTGAGATATCAAGGAAATAACATGGTATGAAATACCAGATAAAATGATAAAACCTGACGTCCTATTTTCGTTTGAACCGATGTTCTTTCTGACATTTCATCGTACATCTTACGGTTGTCCTTCAAGTCATCATCGTTTTGAACTTTTTGTTTTTTCTCTGTTGGTTCTTTCCCTTCCATCTACACTAACTTCGAATTTTGTGCAACAGAAATGGAGAATCCCATTGAAGAGGTCATTGAATGGGAGTGTGTTGAATAGCGCAGCTGTTTTTCAAAGTTAACTTTGGTTAAACGTTCTTTGTTTGATCCTGTGTCTCATAATCTCGTCCTGGTATTGTCAAGTGAGGTGCTATGGGATGTGGTACATGACCAGGTGGTGGGTGATGGGCTATGAAGGTGGAGTAAGGTGGCCAGAAGGGTGAATCCTTTAAATTACAGTGGATGAGAATTATTTTTCAATATTATATGAATTGGGTTTTTTTTTTATAGTTTTTGGGAATTCACTCTAAAATAAATAACTAATATTATGTTATCATAATTTTATGGTATCAAAGTACTCTTGCCTTGAAAGTATCGATTTTCCAGCATCTTCCAATCCAAGTAAAATGTTAACACCGGACTCTAGAATCTAGGATAGATTCATAGGTGTCGAGTGGGAAGAAGAATAGATAACATATATAAATGAGTTGAAATGCAGGAATTTTATTTTAATTGTTTTAGTTTTGGTTGATCATTTGCTTACATGGGCCTTCTTTTTTTTCTTTTTTTCTTTTTTGGCCAAATTCTTTGTTTACATTTAACACAATTTTAACTCTGAAACGTCAAATTTAAAGCACGCTCAACTTCAAAAATAAAAAAAGAGTTAAATGTTGGGTGTATTCATTGGTTCAACAAACATGGGCTCTTGATAAAGAATTTGGTCAATACAAAATACGGTATAGTGCTGGTGCTTCAAGAGACGAGCAGTTCGCTACTGTAAACTAGGCTGGCACCTAAGCTTTCAACATATGTGACATGAAGTTTAAGTAGAAACATACACTGGTTCA